>SJYV01025528.1:784864-847913 GCA_006410875.1 Neotragus pygmaeus
TTCTGGTTTTTTTTTTTTTTTTTCCTGGCTATCGTGCATGGCTTGTGAAAGTGCTGAATCCTAACTAACTTCTGGACAGCCAGGGAATTCCCTGTTGCTGTTATTTACGGTCACAGATACCCTGTGTGCTTGCTTACTTCTGGCTATTTGAGAGTGGAATGGTGTTAATACTAGAGATTCCAAAATTTTACTTATGTGCTGACATTAAAATATGTGTCCTTCTTTTCTTCTCTGCCTTTTCTTTTTCTTTCTTTCCTTCTTTCTTTCTCTCATTTTTCCCTTCTGCCTCTTCCTTGTTTTTTCTCTCAGATTACAAAATTTAAATGCAAGAAATAACTAACTCTTTGGTTTGGAAACATCACCAGAACATCAGCAGAAAATTATCCAGGTGCTACTACATACTATTTCCCATGCCTTAATGAGTTTTTGAATACTGAAATATATACTATACTGTTAAATGCTATCGTGAGACAAATGTAGAAATGTCTTAGATTCTAAGAGTTGGAAATTAATGAGAATTTGGGCAGATTAGGAAGTAGAAATTGAATTTATTAGACAGGCAATGGCATTATTGAAAATGTTTACCATCACCATTTAGGGAGATATCATAGGGTGATAGAAAAGATTAAATTTAAATTTTTGACCCCTTAGCTCACAAATTGTGTCATCTTAGAAAAACTATGATACCTACTGAGGAATAAAATATTGTCTGTTATATTAATAAGCCAACAATGATTTCAGCCACCACCTACAGTGAGCTGGTAAGCCCTGAGGGAACTCAGGAAAAAAACGAAAACAAAGAATACCTGCCATCCAGTAGCTGAGGAAACTCAGGATATAAAAACAGAGGAAACTAGCCCCAGATAGATGATTTCAGTAAGCCCGAAGTCTTGTATCTTCCCATACATAGAAAAGTGCTAAATTCCTTAACTTGAGATATCTAATTTTCTTTTATTAACAGGAATCTTTTGTTCCTACTAACTGTTCTTTGTTGCAAAACTCCTAAATACCATGGCTCCTCCTTAGAATTCTCAGAGCAGTTTTCTCAGTGAAATTTGAGATGATGTCTCCTAGTCTTGAAGTCCCCAATATGTCTGCCAAATAAAACACAGCTCTCAACTTCTAGGTTGCGAATATATTTTAGTTGATAATACAAAGTCTCTCTAACTCACAGTCTTCTCAACCTCAAAATTGGAAAAGTAGTGTAACTAGTATTTTTCTTATCAGCATTAAATGATATAACATGTGTGGTATCTCAGACACAGACTATATTCAATAAATGCCTGTTAATTATCTGCCCAAGAACACACTTTCAAAATGTCTTTATTTTCCAGAATTCTAGCCATGACCTAGTCCTTTAAATCAGGTGGATATTGGTTATTAATTTTCTCTGTCACATTATCATCTATCCACTTACATACACTGTTGTAAAATCATGGAAAACTTTATAGAACTCATCTTTAAGCAATACATTATAAAAAATTAGCAGTGGGTCATGAAGTCATTTCAGGCTTCCCCAGGGGTTAACCAGTAGAAAATACTCCTGCAGCACAGGAACTGAAGGAGACACGGGTTTGATCCCTGGGTCAGGGAAGATCTCCTGGAGGAGGGCATGGCAACCCACTCCAGTACTTTTGCCTGGAGAATCTCATGGACAGAGGAGCCTGGTGGGCTGCAGTCTATAGGGTCACAAAGAGTCAGACACGACTGAAGCGATTTAGCATGCCTGTATGCATGAAATCATTTATTAAATTATAACAAACATTTAAAAATTAGAATAAAATGCAATAAAAGAACATTATTTGTTGTATAATTAATGTTTCCCCAAACTTTTGTGATGAGAATGAGATAAAATTGGAGATTTTCAGCTATAAATGACCCTGACCCCACTCCAGTACTCTTGCCTGGAAAATCCCATGGACGGAGGAGCCTGGTAGGCTGCAGTCCATGGGGTTGCCAAGAGTCGGACACGACTGAGCAACTTCACTTTCACTTTTCACTTTCATGCATTGGAGAAGGAAATGGCAACCCAGTCCAATGTTCCTGCCTGGAGAATCCTAGGGACGGGGGAGCCTGGTGGGCTGCTGTCTATGGGGTCGCACAGAGTCAGTCACGACTGAAGCAACTTAGCAGCAGCAGCAACAGTCTCATAAAGGCGTTTTGATAATGTGGTGAGAAAGAGGTGCTTATTTAATGTTTTCAAAAAACAAATGAACAGATGAAAAAGTACAATGGATAATAATATTGCTATCAGCACATTGGAAGAAAGTGAGATAATAGTTAAGAGATCATTGCCGGTTTAGGGTCATAAAATGAAAAAGCCTTGGATTTAGGTGGTGATATTCAAGGTGAAGGAATTAAGATGAATATGATTGGCATTTCTTTGAGTGAAAGAGACAGTGGTTGTGAAACATGATAGCAATTATCTTGATAGAACAGAAAAACTGTGGGAGACCAGTTCAGGCTCAGAGCATTGTTATGTTTCAACGAGTGGGTGAGCAGTCTGGGTTGATATAGTTCCTCTGGGGTCAGAGAAGAAATGACAGGTATGAGGATTACACTTAGGCAGCTTGATTTTAAATCAGAAGTTGGACAGATCCTTATATAAGATATATTATTTTAAGATTGATGCCAAGAGACTGGAGTTTTTGAGGGATATATAGGAAAGACTAGAAAATTGATAAATTCTGAAAATAGGGTCCCAGGCTACCCTGTGGAAGGACAACCTTGAGAATCAGCTGTCATCACACCATTTAACAAAAACAAGCAGGCTTATCATTCAATATCAATTTATTTCAAAGGTCATCTGTATATCCTGAAAGATTGCACTGTTTCTAAGCTGCTATTGTCAAATAAAATAGCTTGAAGGAAGGTTTATTCAAATTGTAGCTTGTACCTAAGATATATTTCCTCTTTGCTTTATATACTAAGTCTTTATAAATGTTTGTTCTTATTCAGCATTCATTTGCTAATACACTTTATGTCTTAAGAAGTAAATTTTTACATGTTTACCTTGGTTTAAGTTTGCATAGAGTCTGAACCAAGTGTAGTCTGCAGGGTGCCGCTTAATAAGTATTTGCCAATTTTAAAAAAGTCACTTCATAGTATTTTATCTTTCAGAAAAAAAAATCAGCCTTATGTTTATCACACCTCTTGGACAGTGGATCAAACTCACTGATCCAAATTCTGATCAAAAAATATCATGTTCTGAAATAGTTAAGATTTATTTTGCACACAGTGTATCTTTAAAAATATGCCAGCATTGCACATAGCAGGACTGATACTTTTTCTCCTTTTCTTTGCTGCTAGACTGACATGGTTAATAACTGTCAAGAAACCAAAGATAAACAGACCTGAAGGGACACGAAGTTCTTTCAGGCAAACTCTGCTATGCCCAAATGTTACATAAGAGCAAGAGCCCACACCCTAGCTTACCTGTCTCTTCAGATACTAGGGAGAGTAGAGAAACCTGAAAAAACAGATCTGTTCTATTTCTCTGACCACTGCCACTCTCAGGGTTGAGACTGGACTCCTATTTGTGCCTTTTTCTAAGACAGTATGGTACCCTTGTCACCAACCGAAGTACAAAAGAAAATGACAGGCTATATTTTGACTAGAAAATTTTGTTGCAAAACTAGTCTTTTATTTTCCCATAGAATATATTCAATTACCATATGGGAAATTTATATGGATTTTAAAAAACATTTTTAAGTGATAATATCTAGAATGCTGAAAAGAAGGAAAGTAGATACGACTCAAATATTCCAGGTAATCACAACACTGTAGATCAACTATATTTCAATAAAAAACAAAACAAACAGGAAAAAAACCCAAAAACATTCCAGGTAAAACAGAAAATGTACCAACTTCCTGGGAGATAGTATATCAATGTATATTAAGAATTTTAATAGTAATCATTTATTTTAAATTACTTATTTTAACCTTAACCTTGTTATATAATTATATATTACAGAAATTACTTCAAGGAAATAAGAGAGCATATACCAATTTAACGTGTATGTCTATCCATTGCACCATTGTTAAAAATAGCCAGTGATTAAGTGGTTTTTTCAGAGTACTGAATGAATCTCTGCCAGATAAAATTAGAGCAATTTACAAAGTAAGTTCTGACTTCCCCACAGCCCCCACAGCTATTATTCCATGATCTATGTGGACCATGGCTGCTCAGTGAGTGACCCCCTTGAAGAACTCTCACTTTGCAAACACATGTATTTTTTTCACACAGATCATTTGCTTGCAAGGAAGATCTTTCTTTTCTTTTGTAAAAACCCCAGTCTCATAAGATCAGCAACTTCACATGAAAAACTAGAAAGAAAAAATAAAGACAAAACCTACATGGCTTAAACGGGCAAATAGAAAAGCTAAAAAAAGAAAAAGTATTTTTGAAAAAATGCTTTTAGATATTGAATGAGATAATCTCTTTCACTAGACAACAGAAATACAGATAGCCAGGAAAATAGGGGGCTGAAATTAACTGTTTAGTGATGTATAAATCTGATTAAAAGGCCTTTATATGATTCTGTGTTAAAAACATACATTGACTTTGGAAACATACATTCCTGCAGCACTTTTTGAAACATTTATTATGTTTTCTTATATATAACTCTGCCATTCCATAAAAATAGCCAGCTCCTTCAGACAGATACCATATCTAACAGATCTCTAAGTCCTCAGAAAATATACAAATGAGTAAGATTATGAGAAACATCATTGCTTTGAGCCTTCTATCCTTTTGTGGTTGTGGGCTACATCTTGATTAACCAGTTACGCTAGGCACACAGGAAAGATCACAGAGATCCTGGTTTATTCATTTCCAGGCTCATGATTGTCTTTATGACAACAATTTTGCTGAAGAGTTTATTGATTTGCTCTTTAGTTCTTTATTTTTTGGAAAAGGAAATGGCAACCCATTCCAGTATTTTTGCCTGGAAAATCCCATGGACAGAGGAGCCTGGCAGGCTACGGTCCATGGGGTCACAAAGAGTCAGACAGGAGTGAGCGACTACACTTCACACTTCATCCTTTTGACAAACAGACTTTTACCTAAAGACTGTTAACTTCCTCCATATATTCAGGAATTTATTCATAGAAATGTTAATTTGGGGGGAAACAAAAAACTAAAAGGTCATTTAATATAAAATATATCTAATTTAGCAGTTGAAGAAACAGAAAACTTGGGAGGTTGAAAGATTTGCCTAAAGTTGTTGCCAAATTAAACGGGTTTGCTCACCTAAGTTGCAGCAAAATCAGTCTACTGACACTCGGCTGGGAGGAGGAAAGTGCGATCTTTATTTGCAGTGCACCAAACAAGAAGAATGGGTGGCTCATGCTTAAAAGACCCAAACTCTTCAATGGCTTTTAGGCAAAGTTTTAAAGACAGTGTTAGGAGGGTCATAGAATGCCTGTTTAGCTCGTGGATCTTTTTGTGATTAGTTGGTAGTGAGCTAATAGGGTAATATTTAAGGTATTTCAATCATCAACTTTCTGATTTCAACCAGTCTGGGTTTGAATGCTTGTGGTCATCAAGTAGTCAGTATCCACCACTGGATAAGTGTCTTAGTTTCTGCAGAACAACTCAAATATGTACATTAGATTCTTATCTACAAACTTCAGAAGGAACTGTTACTCTTTAATCCTGTAACTCTTTAGTTCTAAACATTAACTGCTTCAATCTGCTCTTTAGAACTTGAAAAAGGCCTGGGAGACGAAAACCCTTTTTCTACAAAAGAAACAGGGGACACAAAGGGGATATTTGTAACTTATAGGGGCCCCACA
This sequence comes from Neotragus pygmaeus, assembly GCA_006410875.1. NCBI lineage: Eukaryota > Metazoa > Chordata > Mammalia > Artiodactyla > Bovidae > Neotragus > Neotragus pygmaeus. The sequence continues at coordinate 790,661 of SJYV01025528.1, forward strand.
AGCTCCTGCTTCTTTCTTCCCACCCTCTTCCCCTTTCCTTGGATACTCCTCGATCCTGTGGACAACAGGGGTGGAACAAGAAAGAGAATACAATTTTAGAGATAGAGAGTAATTCTGAATTCTGCAAGGGAATTCAGTTTTAGGGGAACCTGGTTTCAAAGTTATACAATTAGTGTTGTTCAATTAGTGAAAAACAAGATTTTCTATCTCCCTATGTAATGCTCATTAACCCAAGTAATGATTCTTTTTGCCAAATGGTAAATAATATACAATGCAGACTTAACAGCATTTAATGTGAAAAAGTTTTAGAATTTAGTCATCAACTTATACTTTGGTAGCTTTGTAGTTTGTATTGCTGCTGTCACAAGAGCAAGACTGCTAAAACCAAGCCAAAAACAAAAACCAACAACTAATTAAATCTTACGATAAGTTAATAACATTCTGAAATCCAGATAATGATAAAAGTGAAATATATCATATTTTACTTGAGTAAGTTCTGTGTTCCATTCTAGTCAGCACATTAAGAATGTCTTTGGCAAACTAGAACAATTCCCATAAATATCAGCTCAAAGAATTTGAATGAATGTATGCTTTTGTTTTTTAAAAGTAGGCAACTAGAGCCAAATTGAAAAATATTCTAGTACCATAAGCCCCCCAAAATGGACATTTACAAGATAAATAAGTGAATGAGCATGAAATAGAATGGCTTAAAATAATTTTTTTTTTTTTTTTCTGTTCTCTAGGCATTAATTCTAAAAAGACTGATTCAAACACAAATGACTGCTAGCTTTGCCTATACAAAACGATTAGGGAGAGACTCAGATTGGTGTCAGTGTTAAATTGACACTGCAGTTTATCAACAGCAGTTATGCTTTTGTGTAAATTTAAATTAGATGGTATCTGCTTATATTATTAATCAAACGGAAATATTCAACTGAAGTTTTCCCTCATAATTAAATTTTTATTTTGCATAATATGTCATTTGTACTTCATCTGCAGCTGCAATCTCACTGATATAAAAGAAATGTCAACTTCAAAGTTGCCACCTCTTACAAATTATAAATTCAGCTTTGTGGATTAATGTTATAAGTGGTCTACTCTTATGCTAATTAAATGTGAATGAACCTTGCTTTAGAGGCAATCAAGCAGAAATCATTTTCCCAATGAAGAGATTACCTGAATACTTCAGGCCTGTGCATTTCAATACATATATTGAAATCAGCTAATGCATTTAAAAGGATTGATATATAAATACAAATTTCAGAAAAACACCATTGTTACTGTTCTTTTTCAAACTGTATGTTAATGAATCTGAGAAAATGTGTTAAAATCTGCATCTTTCACATGAGGGAAAATTCACTTCTTTCTTTCTTTAATAATTTCTCTAAAATTATTAAAATTTATTGAACATGAAGTTTATACTTTTGAATTGGAGAAATAAGCTGCTAATAAACCTTCTCTCACATAAATAAGAGCTTTATATTCTGGATAAATACAAAAAAATAGATTTAGTTGAGTGCTTTAAAAGCTGAACAAAATGGAATTTCCAAGAAATAAGTTAAAACGTTGAGAAAGTGACCAGCACATAGTTGATCCCCATTTTATTGATGCTTTATCCTTAGGGTAGACGCAGTTTTGGAGGAGATAGCTAAAAAGATTTTTGGTCAGTGGAACTAGGAGAAGCTCTGAGGTAACAAGGGCTGCCAAAGAGTAGGGGACAAAAAGGAGCAAGTTGGAGGGGGGAAACATTAAACATTAATTTGTACACAAACTCAGCTCAAGTTTCTAGTTGATTACTGAATCACTCATATGGGGAGTGGGGCTGGTGAACAGAATTAAAGCAAATTACAAAAAAAAATGACCAAACAAGGAAAGTGTGAGTCACTAAGCAATGCAGGTATGAAGGACTACAATTTGGGTCTTAACAAGTAAACTGCCTGCTAAAATTATGTCTATATCTGTATCTATCTATATATAAAATCTTTAGGAAAATAAAATAAAATCAAGAGTCTTATACAGCATAACAGTCACAATGTCCAGGATACAATCCAAAATATTTAGACATATGAAGGTCAAGAATGTGACTCAGTTCTAACATAAAAGATCATCAACAGATGACAAGCAGATGGCTCAAAAGTTAGAATTATCAGATGGGAATGGTTAAGCAGCTACTATATTTTGTAAGGTAAATGAATATGCCTTCATAATGAATGAAAATAGGAAATCTCAACAAAGATAAAGACAATACAAAAAGAAATAAAAGGATATGTTAGAATTGAAATAAACATCTGAAATAAAATCACTAGATGAGCTTAACAGTAGAAAAAAAAATGGCAGAGAAAATCAGTGTACTTGAAGACCTATCAACAGATTTAACTAAGTCAAAAAAAATAATGAGAGGGGAAAAGAAAGATTTAAAAAAATGGACTAAGCCTGAAGTCAGAAACTTGGGGGTAATTTCTAGATTTAGATACCATTTAAAGGATATAGAAAAAGGTCAATGTAAACTCAAAGTAAATAGGAAAAGGAGATAGTAATGCTAAAAGAAAAATTAACAAAATAGAAAAGATGTGAACAGTATAGAAAATAAATAATGCCAAATTTTGTTCACTGAAAAATACTTAGATTAAAATATTGAACTAATAATAGAGAAGTTACAAATCACCAGTATCAGAAATATACTTCAGATGTTAAAAGAATAATGAAATTATATAACAAACAACTTTTGAACTGTGAAAGCTCATTCAAAGAAAAAATACATAACCTGGATAGTCCTATATTAATTATATAAGTTGAACATTTTATTAGTCAGATGCCTTAAAAGAAAAATTACGAGTTCAGATGGCTTCTTCAGTAAATTCTGCCAAACAATTAAGAAAGAAATAAATCAATTATACATAAACTCTTGCATAAAATAAAGAATACTTCTTAACTCATCTTATGACTTTGATACTATTTAACAAAAAGAAAGACATAAAAACAACATTAGCACACACAAAGAAACTAATAGGACATGAAAGTGAAAGTGAAGTCGCTCAGTCATGACTGACTCTTTGCAACCCCATGGACTGTAGCCTACCAGGCTCCTCTATCCATGGGATTTTCCAGGCAATAGTATTAGAGTGGATTTTCATTTCCTTCTCCAGGGGATCTTCCTGACCCAGGGATCGAACCCAGGTCTCCCGCATTGTAGACAGATGCTTTACCATCTAAGCCACCAGGGAAGTCCTGATAGTACATGAACGGATATATAAATATTCTTAACAGGTTAACAAATCATTCCTGGAAAATTTTCTCAGGAATGCGCTGACATTGTCTAAAAAGTAATCATTGTAATCCCTCAGATTTGGGCTTCCCAGCTGGCTCAGGGGTAAAGAATTCGACTGCAATGCAGAAGATGCAAGACACACCACGGGTTTGATCCCAGGGTTGCGAAGATTCCCCTGGAGGAGGGCATGGCAACCTACTCCAGTATTCNAGAGGGGAAAAGAAAGATTTAAAAAAATGGACTAAGCCTGAAGTCAGAAACTTGGGGGTAATTTCTAGATTTAGATACCATTTAAAGGATATAGAAAAAGGTCAATGTAAACTCAAAGTAAATAGGAAAAGGAGATAGTAATGCTAAAAGAAAAATTAACAAAATAGAAAAGATGTGAACAGTATAGAAAATAAATAATGCCAAATTTTGTTCACTGAAAAATACTTAGATTAAAATATTGAACTAATAATAGAGAAGTTACAACTCACCAGTATCAGAAATATACTTCAGATGTTGAAAGAATAATGAAATTATATAACAAACAACTTTTGAACTGTGAAAGCTCATTCAAAGAAAAAATACATAACCTGGATAGTCCTATATTAATTATATAAGTTGAACATTTTATTAGTCAGATGCCTTAAAAGAAAAATTACGAGTTCAGATGGCTTCTTCAGTAAATTCTGCCAAACAATTAAGAAAGAAATAAATCAATTATACATAAACTCTTGCATAAAATAAAGAATACTTCTTAACTCATCTTATGACTTTGATACTATTTAACAAAAAGAAAGACATAAAAACATTAGCACACACAAAGAAACTAATAGGACATGAAAGTGAAAGTGAAGTTGCTCAGTCATGACCGACTCTTTGCAACCCCATGGACTGTAGCCTACCAGGCTCCTCTATCCACGGGATTTTCCAAGCAATAGTATTAGAGTGGATTTTCATTTCCTTCTCCAGGGGATCTTCCTGACCCAGGGATCGAACCCAGGTCTCCCGCATTGTAGACAGATGCTTTACCATCTAAGCCACCAGGGAAGTCCTGATAGTACATGAACGTATATATAAATATTCTTAACAGGTTAACAAATCATTCCTGGAAANAAAAAAAAATTTAACCACTAAACTGGCCTTAATCATAATCATCAAATAATTATTATCACCTGAACTGTTTTACCTCCTGTCCCCTTATGTTGAAGCCCTAGCCCCCAGTACCTCAGAATAAAACTGTATTTGGTAACAGAATCTTTAACGAAGTAAATGAAGTCATTAGAGTAGATTCCAAGCCAGTATGACTGTGTGTCCTTATAATAGAAGAGACATTTGTATACGTATAGGCACAGAGGGCAGAACATGTGAAGACACAGCGAGAATGTGACCATCTACAAGCCGAGGAGAGGGGCTTGAGAAGATACCAACCCCACCAACACTTTGATCGTAGACATCTAGCCTTCAGAACTGTTTAAGTCCTCAGTCTGTAGTACTTGATCATGGCAGACCCAGAGAACTAATACAATAATAACTACAACAGTACTAAGATTTTATAGCACGTTCAAAGATTTGTATGATCTCATTAAAATTCACATACACACTAAAGGACATAAAAGCCTACTCTGAGATGGGCACTTTAATATTATCAGCGCAATTTTACAAATGAAGAAACTAAAGCCTAGAGAAGTTTGCTGATTGGCTCGAAGTTCCATTATTAATCAGTAATCAAGACACCAATTACACCCACGTTTTCTCTCGACATGGCTTTCCTGGGCCTCCTGCTTCAGAAGGATTTGGCTCTATGGGTCTCCAGGTAGGAGGAGACAGAAGATGCAGTATCTGCCTAATGACTGATCTCTTTGGGCCTGGAAATCAGTGGGGAACTAGGACAGTTTCTGATGCTTGGGACCCTCAATGCCTAGGCTATCATCCTTGTTGGGACAGAGGGAACATCGGGGCTTGTCCAAGAGCTGTGTTGATCCACCCCACCCCGCAACCCCACCAAAAAAAAAAAAAAAAAAAATTCCTGTTCTTTAGTAGTTTCAACTTTGGCTGGAAAGGTAGTATTATTTGAAGATATCTCCTGACCTTCAGTGACCTTTTGAGTCCCAACTTGAAAGGAAATAGAAACCAAAATGTCGGGGGCTTCTTTTTTCAAATTTCTTACAACTTATACTCTATCTCAGTTGGGTTAGTGGAGAACACATGAGAGATTACTCTTTATTCTATCTCATTTTCAGAAACTGTGTCTTGCCAACTGCTCAGGAAAGGGAGGCATGTGTTTGTGATTGTGTGTGTACCTGGACTGGGGTTACCACTCAGATTTTATGGGTGTTTTTCAGCAAATGTGCATTATTCTTAATTGTCCCCTGAGGTAAGCAGACATTGTCCACTTTGAAATATTGATCAGTTTGTTCTCTTCTAGAAAGCCTCTCTTTCCTCTTCTTTTCTAAATGAATCCTACTTAGACATTCATGTTCGGTTTCTATTCAGTCTCCTTTCAGTATTTTCCTGAAAGTTTCAACTGAATACTGTGAATTCCTACATTCAGTGCCATAAGATGTTCCACATAATGATATAATGCCAGTTCACATTAAATAAACCAATGTTTGTGAGGTTATTTATCAAAGCTGTGCTTAGCCTCTTGGAACATACTTGAGACCATGAACCTGAACCTCATTTCTTTTGACCTCTTCATTAAAACTCTGCTTAAAACTTAGCAGAATTCATTTGGCAATTTACCAAGCACTGTTTTATGCCACAAAAACAATTACTGTCTCAAAATATTGCCTTGTTCTTTCATCACTGTGGAAATTCCCATGTATTTATATCTTTCCTGACAATTAAACTGCAATCTTCTCAAAGGCATTTTGTCTCTGCCACGGATAAGTGTTTAATAGATCACTGTATTAGTTTTCTATGTTGTTATATTACATTGTCACAAACATAGGGGCTTAAAACAACACAAAATTATTATCTAACAGTTTGGTGGGTCAAATGTCTGACAAATGTTTCACTAGAATTGAATCAAAGTGTGAGAAGGGAGGCTATCTGGATGCTCCAGGAAAGAACCCATTTCCTTGCTTATTCACATTGTTGGCAGAATTGAGCTCTTGCAGCTAGAGAGGTGTGGTCCCTGTTGCTGGCTGTCAGTGGAGGGTATTTAGCAGCTTCTAGTTGCTTCCAGGTTTCTTGCATTCTCTGGCTCATGCCCTCCCTCTGTCTTTGTGGCTTTTGGGTGACTTTTCTTCCTTCTTCTTCTGCTTTAAATGACTTATGTGATTACACTAGATTCACCAGGATAATCCAGTATAATCTTACTGTTTTAAGATTTAGTGATTTCCAGCCTTAATTCCCTTTGCCTTATAATTCAATGTATCCACAAATCCCAGGGATAAGGATGTGGACATTTTGGGGGACCATTATTCTGCTCATCACAATCATTAACCATGGGTAATTATAAGGATATGATCCTGTCTTGCTGCTACAGTCTGAAATTCTGCTTTAGGCAATTTTGAACACAAATTGAATTCAGCCACAGAGCTGGCACTTTCTTAGGAAGTGGTGAGCTTCGAGCTGCTGTATGTACAAGGAAAAACTACTTTTCATCCTTCAGGAACAAGGGCTATAAATGAAAAAGAGCCCACAGGGCTGTTCCACTTATCACTAATGGTGGTGCCTATGAAAGGTCTCCAGAGGACTCAGAATCTGCACAATTGAAATCCTTTTCAAGTTGAGGTTCTAAAACAGTAGCAAACTCTCATTTCCTTGTGATGATGCTTCAAGATAGATTTCATTCAAAAAAATAAAAACTAAATATAATGAAGCAAGAGCAAGGTTTTAGTATTATTATTTATGTTTACTCCAAAGTCCAAGTATACAGTCTGATCCCTGATGGGCCTGTTGCTTCCTTACCCTCTACCCTGGCTGTACAGCCTCTTCTATTAGTATCAAAACACATCTTTCTAAAAGAGCAATTTTTTTTTTAACACAGGATAAAGATAAAAAGTATAAACTGAAGATTTCTTCTAGATGCATGATTAATCAAGGTAAAGTTGATAAAACTGAGAACGGGAAGATGATTTTAAGAAAATCAGCTCCCAGGGAAACCATTAAGGAATTCTAACTATTTATAGGAGCTTCCTTTTAAGCTCCTCTGAGGCCCAGCACTGGCTACAAGCTGGGTTTGGCACAGCAGGTAAACAAGCTGCCACTGTCAATCCTTCTATGGAGAAGACGGCTAATATGGGCAAGGAGAGGACCCAGAAGGTCATTTAAAGCCAAGAGATTGCAAGGTCCAGGGAAAGTACATTGAGAAAAGTTGTATTGGTCACTGGCATATTCCAGGTGCTGTTTTAGGTTTGGGTGTAATAACAGTTGTCCTCAGCATTAATAAGCTTATAGCTTTGTGAAAAAAACAGACAATTAAGTTGTTCACTCAGTGGACAATGCTACATACAGGTAGAACAGTTATGGAAGCTCAGAGGAGGGTCTAACCACTGAGTGTGTTAGAAATTTTCTGGGAGACAATGATAGTTCAGTTAGGTGTTGAAGAGCAAGTGGAGATACCAAGCAAATAGAGATGGGGCAGGCATTTGAGTTGGAGACGACAAGGCAGGAGGTGTTGGAGGAGTTATAGTGTAGTGAGGTAGAGAGAACCAAGTCACAGAAAACTCCATACAGTAAGGCAAGAAGCCTGTGCTAAGGCCCTAATGATATCACATATGGATTATCCGACCCCTTGTAACTCAGCTAGTAAAGAGTCTACCTGCAATGTGGGAGAGTTAGGTTCAATTCCTGGGTTGGAAAGATCCCCTGGAAGGGGGCATGGCAGCCCACTCCAGTATTTTTACCTGGAGAATCCAGGTAAGATGGACAAAGGAGCCTGGCAGGCTATAGTCCATGAGGTCGCAGAGAGTCAGAGCTGACTGAGCGACTAAGCACAGTACAGCAAGCAAAATGTAGAGGATGATAAGGAAACAAAACTGAGGGGAGGAAAATAGTTCCATGCTCTCAGAGTAGTTCATTAGAGACATTACCCTGGAGAGAGAGAGGTATTAAGGAAGAAAAGGATTAATTAATCTTGAGAACTAAGTGGCAGTAAAGGGGATAGAGTGAAGATGGGGGAATAGTGGGAGTTGGTAAGATGGAGAAGAAAGTGAAGTATGATTATGAGGTTCTTAGATTATGTGGATGACTTCGCTGGTGACTGAATTAGCTTACAATAGCTAAAGAAAATTACAATGCCCAGCATGAATTGTGTTAAGAAGGACATAGTTTTCATTAAGCTTCAATGGGTCAAGGTGTAGAGACTGAGTCTAACTCAAGTAAAGGGAGGAGCTCTTACAATATATGTACAGAGATATAAGAAAATGGGAATCACACTGGAAATCCAGAAGCTCAAAAATCTCCAGACACCTGGGTTTCAGACAGGCTGTATGTCAAGCATGGCTACCACTTCAGCAGTAAGTATTTATAGCTTTTCACTTCATTGCTCGGTTCATTGATATGATTTCATCATACTCGACCACTGGTCTAGTTCACACTTGCTACTAATAGGTTCTCTCACTCTCTATCTTGAATTTTATTTCAGCATTCTGAAGTTTCTGCTTTCTTAGGAATCTGGCTAATGAATTCTGCTGTACCTCCAAAGGATAATGACAACCTTTTTTCATGACTTAATGAAGCATTTAGATACATCTTATGCCATAAGCAATATATCTTCTCTGTACTGTTATTACAGATGGAATTCTATTATTATAGAATTCTCTTATTACAGATACAATTTCTTCTTCACTACTTTTCTTCAAGTGGCATCATGAAATAGTCATTATTTATCCAAGTCAGTTACTTCCTGGAAGGCCCAAAGTTACTCCACATCTTTTCAAAGACAGTTCAAAAATGGAATAAGCTATGGTCTTCATTAATAACTGAATGATTTCTAAAGATTCTGTTAAATCAACAACTGCAATACTAACATTTTAGGTCCCAAGGAATATTCTCTTCAAACTCTCATGCAATTAAAAAAAAATGAATCTAAATAATGACTTATGTAATCAGATGACCTTGATTCTGTCCCATGAACAATTTTAGAATCTTCATGCTAGTGTTATATCACACATACATAGAGGAAAAAAAAATGATATGAAAGACTCCAATGCTGGGAAAGATTGAGAGCAGGAAGAGAAAGGGGCAACAGAGAATGAGATGGTTGGATGGCATCACCAACTCAATGGACATGAGTTTGAGCAAGCTCAGGGAGATAGTGAAGGACAGGGAAGCCTTGTATGCTGCAGTCCATGGGGAGAATCAGACGTGACTTAGCGACTGAACAACATGAATGAACAAATACATATACATGCACAGCTTATGTGTATATATATTTGTATATCTATGTATAGTATACATATGTATGCGTGCGCTTAGTCACTCAGGCATTTCCAACTCTTTGCAACTCCATAGACTGAAGCCTGCCAGGTTACGCTGTCCATGAGGATTTTCTAGGCAATAATAATGGAGTGGATTGCTATGCCCTCCTCCAGGAGTTCTTCCCAAGCCAGGGATCGAACCCAGGTCTCCTCCATTGCAGGCGGATTCTTTACTGACTGAGCCACCAGGGAAGCCCAAGAATGCTGGAGTGGGTAGCTTATCCTTTCTCCAGGGGATCTTCCTGACCCAGGAATTGAACCAGGGTCTTCTGCATTGAAGGCAGATTCTTCACCAGCTGAACTACCAGGAACCCTAATATACATGTATACATACATTATTAGGTTGGCAGGCCAAATTTAAAACATTTGAAGAATGTAACTTTTTCACTGATGATTCTAAAGTAAGGAAATATTGACAGGACGTATCAGAAAACTAAAAGAGTGAGAAATGGAGTTAAGTAAAAGGCATATAAAACATCTTGTACATGTATTTGTCATATGCAGTTGATGAAAGAAGTGTTTATGGTAAGTCTTTAGAATACTTATAAAGCAAATGGATTTACTGTTAGATTTTTAAAATCTTGATAAAATTAAGCATCTCTATAGCAACCCAGGTGTTATGCTACATGCTTTGTTCTGTAAATACATTAAGCTTTTTAAAGAATACAATATGTAATAATGTAATTAAACAACTTTGGTTTGTTCAGATGATAGTTGGGTAAAATGTTTTCTTCTTAAATTGGGTGATATGATTTTCCAATATAAGAAAGGCCTTTAACAATTTAGCTTGCTGCTGCTGCTAAGTCACTTCAGTTGTATCCAACTCTGTGCAATCACATAGATGGCAGCCCACCAGGCTCCCCCGTCCCTGGGATTCTCCAGGCAAGAACACTGGAGTGGGTTGCCATTTCCTTCTCCAATGCATGAAAGTGAAAAGTGAAAGTGAAGTTGTTCAGTCGTGTCTGACTCTTTGTGACCCCCAGGCTCCTCCATCCATGGGATTTTCCAGGCAAGAGTACTGGAGTTGGGTGTCATTGCCTTCTCCCAACAATTTAGCTTAGAAAGGTGAAAATGATTTACTCTAAATTTCCTTTGGGAATGCATGTTTTTCTCTATAAAAGATACATAGACACACATGTGCACACATGCAGATACACACAAAGATTTTGGCGATAAATACATGAAAAATTGTTGAGGAGGTTCCTTTCTGGGTATGAGTGGTTTTTAATTTCCTCTTTTTAAATCTTCTCTAATTTTTATGTTGTCCAGAGTGAGAACACACTGCTTCTAAAATCAGGAAAAGCAACAAAAAACTATACATGATGTTTTGAAACAAGAGAGCTAAACTTCTTTATGCTGGGTCTTCGTGATTAAGGGGGAGCAGAGTGACATGGTAAAAATGTCCATTTTAAGTCTGCTGCCCTAACATATTTCTACACTTTGCATATTTGATTAAAGATACTGCCAACATTCAAGGTGATACAAGTGACTGAATGCTTTGATAGTTTTTGCATCTCACTGACTCATACTTCAGGTCTCAGTGGGTCTAATTATTTTACATTTTAGTGAGCTAAGTAAAAAGATCTGGGCTGAGAGCAAGCACAGGGGAGTTAGCCCTGGCTTCCTGGATCCTTTAGTGGGTGTGCAGGTGCCTGGGGCCAATGACTGACTACATCTCCACATCCTGATTCACACTGTGCCTGACACCCACCAATATCCCTCTCAACTGGTGGGAGTCAGTGAGTCAACAAACAGCAAAGAATGACACTGGGTGGTACATGAGACATAGATATCCTGAAGGACAATATTATCTCATATTACTACATTTATTCCTGGTGGCTCAGCAGTAACTCTTCCCAGAGGGCTACAGTCCATGGGATTGCAAAGAATCAGACACAATTTAGTGATTAAACACACACATTACTTTTATACATTATCTGTTTAAATTATATACAGTCTTCGATCATGCAGAATTACTGTATCCATATCTGTATCCACTAGCATGTGTGCTAGTAGCTTTGGTCCTGTCTGACTCTTTGCGACCCTATGGACTGTAGCCTGCCAGACTCCTCCATCCATGGGACTCTCCAGGTAAGAATACCAGAGTGGGTTGCCATACCCTCCTCCAGAGGATCTCCCTGACCTAGTCGAAGCCAGGTCTCCTGCACCTCCTGCAGTGGCAGGCATGTTCTTCACCAAAACTAACACCACCTGGGAAGCCTGTATCTATTTCAGTAGATTGATTAATAATACATTTAAAAGAAGAGCATTTCTAAAGTTAGGTTTTTAACAAAATAACTCTATTTTCAGGTGCTTTTCTCCTTTAATTGACTTCTCTTGTGGCTCAGACAGTAAAGAGTCTGTCTGCAATGAAGGACATCTGAGTTAGATCCCAGGGTTGGGATGATTCCTTGGAGTCAGAAATGGCAAACCACTCCAGTATTGCCTGGAGAATTCCATGGACAGAGTGGCTTGGCAGGCTACAGTCCATGGGGTCTCAAGGAGTCAGATTGATGGAGCAACAAATACTTTTCTCTTAGGAAGTTAAAATAATTATGCCATAGCACTAACTCCGAACATATATTTGGCATGCATTTGAAGATGATCAAGTAAGATGACAGATGGAGGGGGTGATTTCTTTACAAGGAAATTCCCACAACACATTTTCAAGTTCTCATGAAATCTGTGGGCATACTATTGTGATCTGAAATGTAGACTGCATTTGAAATACAAAAACATTTAATGCTAGACATTCTAATCAAGTATTTTGCTCCTGATGAAACATGAGGAAAATATCTAGCACAGAAAAGAATGACTTTTTACAAATATGTCACTGAAACTGTTGAACCAATATAGGTAAATATGGATGAAGGATTTTCCTCCTTTGCTCTGTTTTGACTATATTGAATTAATGGGATTATTTCAAGGTCTCCTGATTATTTTGCTTCTGCAGATAGTCTTAGAATGTCATTTATTGTTCAGTTTCTATCAACTAACCTATGATGAGTGTCACTTTCATAAAATTAGAAAACAGCAGGAATAAGAGATAAAACAGTTTTCCCTTTTGCCTTGATTTTTCTGCACTCTTCAGAAAGCTACACTTCAATGATAGAAGATAAACATTATGTAAAATTTTTTCCTCAGACCACAGACCTCACTTTCTTTTTCACACAGAAGATTAATGTAATTTCACTTGCAATGAACCTCACTTAAAATAAAATCTGATGATATGAAAATATATTTTCTGACTATCATTTAATCAATTTTGAATAATTTTCTTTTCTACATGGTATAGTGAAGTGAATTGAGATCACTCAGTCATGTCTGACTCTTTGCGACCCCATGGACTGTAGCCCACCAGGCTTCTCCCTCCATGGGATTCTCCAGGCAAGAGTACTGGAGTGGGGTGCCTTTTTCTTCTCTAGGGGATCTTCCCAACCCAGGGATCAAACCCAGGTCTCCTGCATTCCAGGCAGATGCTTTAACCTCTGAGCCACCAGGAAAGTCCATGGTATAGAGCCATTTTATTTTAAATTAATTTTAGTTCATATTTGTGATTACAATTAGCTAATAATAATAAATAGGGTTTTGATCATGCCCACTGTCAACTGAATCTTTCAGGTTCTCCCTGACTTCTGACTCAGATGACTTTGCAATAGCCCCCCAGTGTTGGTAGATGCTCATGCAGTCCACAGCCTGTACAAGGGTGTGACTGTGAATACATATTAGCAGTGGTCCATAATGAGTATAATGATTTTCATTAAGTAAATTCATCAGGTGTACTTTCCTATGATCATTTCTTACTGAATCATACAAGTCCTGGATAATACATACGTATACATGATTTAAGTATATTTGAAAATAGATCATTTCAATCTCTTATTAATGAATTCTGTATTGATTACCTCTCCCTCTTGAAGGATATTTTGGTATATCTCATTAAGCATAAATTAATGTTCAAAACCACTGATATTCAGTTCAGTTCACTCAGTCATGTCCAACTCTTTGCAAACCCATGGACTGCAGCATGCAAGGCTTCCCCGTCCATCACCAACTCCCAGAGCTTACTCAAATTCATGTCCGTTGAGTTGGTGATTCCATCCAGCCATCTCATCCTCTGTCACTCCCTACTCTTCCTGACCTCAATACTTCCCAGAATCAGGGTCTTTTCCAATGAGTCAGTTCTTCACATCAAGTGGCCAAAGTATGGGAGTGTCAGCTTCAGCATCAGTCCTTCTAATGAATTTTCAGGACTGATTTCCTTTAGGATGGACTGGTTGAATCTCCTTGTAGTCCAGTTCTCAAGAGTCTTCTCTAATACAGTTCAAAAGCATCAGTTCTTTGGTGATCAGCTTTATTTATAGTCCAATTCTCACATCCATACATGACTACTGGAAAAATCATAATTTTGACTAGACAGACCTTATATTACTGAATTATATTTTATATTTGTACTATAGCATACTGTTGCCTTTTTAGTTAAAATCAGATAGCTCATTTACCTACTGTATTTTAGGCAACTCTTCTTATTTTAAAGCTTAGGATTCTGGATTATATTTCTTGGAATTTTCAAAATCAATAAAATGCTCATTCATTCAATGCAACATACAGATTATTGGTTTTGAGTTCAAGCTCTGAAAGCAGGCAACCTGAGTCTAAAGCCAGGTTGCACAAATTGCTAGCTCTATGAATTCAATTACTTCAACTTTCTACAACTTGATTTCTCTTTTTTTATTTGTAAACTAAGGTTTCATGAAAGTACAAACCTCATATAGTTGCTGTACAGTATAACTAATATAGTGCAAAGAACAGGATATTTCTTGAGTACATCTACAAAAATAAAGACCTTTGTTCAGGCATAAGCAGGAGAAAGAATTAAGGAAGACCAAGTATCTACTGGCTTCCCTGATGGTTCAGAAGGTAAAGAATCTGCCTGCAGTATATGAGACCTGGGTTCTATGCCTGGGTTGGGAAGATCCCCTGGAAGAGGGCATGACAGCCCACTCCAGTATTCTTGCCTAGAGAATCCCATGGACAGAGGAGCCTGGCGGTTTACATACAGTCCATAGCGTTGCAAAGAGTTGGACATGACTGAGCGACTAGCACACATATATACCAAGTATCAGTATTAAAATATTGATGCCAAGGAAAAGGATAAACTATTCAAAGAAGTTAACTAGGCATTATACTTCTCTAAAACATAAAAAGTAAGGCAACAATGAGCAGAGGTAAAACAAACAAAGCCTCATGATGCAAAATGTATACTAAATAGGAAATTTGGTGTATGGTAAAGGGGACATCTCAGATAACTGGGCAAAGATAACATTGTAATAAATAGTTTAATAAATAAATTGACAATAGCTAAGTGTCAAAAAGGATTAAATCAGATCCATATCTTACAATATATACCTGATTAAATTCTAATGAATTAAAGGTTTAAATGTCAAAATGAAACCATATTACAAGAAAACATGTAAATTCTGTAAAATCTTTTTGTCTTGTTTGTACACAAGGGTTTTGAAACTATAGTTCAAAGTTTAGAAACAAGAAAACACTGAGAACAGAACCATATTTAAAAATATATTAAATGTGATAGACAAACTCAAAGACAAACTGATAAACTGAGTGCACATGTTTTTAAATTATATCACAAGACAAAATATCTATATATTATTGTATAAATATAAGTTTAATACCTATATATTCAACATATTTACATATTGTATAGTTATATGATACATGAAATATATAATATAAATATATCATATATTTATCTGAAATATAGTATATATTATACATATGTGAATACATGATATATTTATGTTATATACATGTATGATAAATATGTATATAATCATATATGTGAGATGATAAGCATATATATGATCATGTACATGATATGATAAATATATATATATATAAAATATTGGATTCGAGAAAAAGTTAATTTGAGTTTTTCCAACACATCTTAGATAGAAACTCAAATGAACATTTTGGGCAACCCAATATACTATAAATATATATAAACCTTCTTATAAAATAATTGATGTATTATATAATAGGAATTTAATGGTATACTGTATAAAATATATATTATTGTTTATATTATTTAATATGTACAATATATATTATATCTTATATATTATTCTAAGTATAGTATATTATAATAGTATTACATAAGATATATATTTTATATATTTATAGTATATGTCATAGATACTATAAATATGTATAAATACACTTGCTAATTAATTAATCAATATAATATATATCTTACATATATTTTATTATGCATTATATCATATAAATATTAAATATATATACTATGTGTGATGTATTACATATTATAAATTTATTTAATATGCATTTTAAATATACACAGGTCATACACACTCTTACTAAATGATTGATATGTAATATCAATTATTTGATGTATAATATATATCATATATTCAATATTTCATGTTAGATTTATAAATACATAAAATACAAGTCTTATTATATTAAATTATCTATGATAGAACTGTTCAGAAAAGGTCTTCAAAACCCCGATAATCACGATGGTGTGATCACCCACCNTTTTTTTACCAATCTTATTGGAAAAAATTAAACATATTTTTAGCATTCTCTTGGTGAAGTTCAAGGGAAATGGGCACTCTCAAACATTGCTGCTGTGAATGTAAATCGATGCTGACTTTGAAAGGGAAAATTTGGCAACATTTAATTAATAGAACTTCACATGCATTTATCTTTGTCCAAGAAAGTCACCATCTAGAAATTCTTCTTGAAGCAGTCTTTATAATTGCTAAAAATTGAAATCAAGCCCAATGCCTATGCATAAAATTGAAAACAAGCCAAACATCACTATGTGAGAGAAGGTGGGTAAACTTGCATACATCCTCACCATTTAGTTAAAAAAAAATGAGATCTTCAGAAGTGTGATATGGGAGTGATATTCAGAATACTGTATTAAGTGATAAGAAGCACAAAAGATACAAGAGGTATTTGTACCTGTTTTGTATCACTTTTGAATGATAAAAAATACAATAGTGTATCTACGGTATGCTACACTTCATGCAAAAGGGAAGAGGTAAGGTACTTGTATCTATGCTTTCTGCAAAAAGCAGCGCTGAAGATATAAACCAGAAACTAATGTGTATATGTATAAGAAGTGAGTTAGACCTGGAAGGAAGTTTGGTGACTTAAGAAAGGATAGATAGAAAGGAATAGAGGAAGTAAGAACACCTTAAGTATATATTTTTGTATAATTTTAACTTTAAGGATTATTTCAATATTGGATATACATTAAGATACACAAAAGATACATAAAATCTACAAGTGTGGGGAAAAGCGCACTTCATGTTAATAATCTAGATGTTCTGAAAGAAAAACTATAATTTAAATAATAACTGAAATTGAGATTCTGACATATATGCTTATAGTTGTTTTTCATAATAATCTGTCTGAATGAAGATACAGAAATAGTCTCAATTTCTCACATCAAGCATCACAGGTCAAGTACAGAGTCTCCCTCTAGAATTCCAGCTCTTCCTGCTCTAATGCAATTAAGATTCAATTTTTCTATAAATAAAAAAAATACAAAAAACATCTTATTGAAATTTGGAGTCTAAAAGACAGACAGAGAGAGAGAGTAGTGAGTTATTTGCCTTTCCACAATGGCATTATTTAGCAATATAAGTCTATTTTATGTACACTCTAAGGCTGCATACCAAATCATGTCAAACTCTTTGTGACCCCATGTAATGTAGTCTTCCAGGCTCTTTTGTCCATGGGATTTCCCAGACAAAGATACTGGAGCAGGTTGTCATTTCCTTCTCTAGAGCATCTTCCTGACCAGGATTTGAACTTGTGTATTTTCCATGGGCAGGCAGAGTTTTTGCCACTTGGCCACCTGGGAAGCCCACTCTTAGGCTGAGGAAATAGCAAATCTTTCAATATATTGTGGATAATTGATTCCAAATTTCTCCCTATGTAAGACTATAAGAACACAGGAAAAGGGAAGGCTAACATGAATTCTGTAATACTAACTGTAATATCAATAAAAATAATGAATATTAATAAAACACTGGAAATTGATATAGTGAGGTATCTATAACCATAGTATGCAGATGTGTTTATTTTTCATTATGGTGATAATGAACACACCTAAAGCCCAGGTTTAGGTTCCTAAATATTGTTATTTAACAGAAAGAAATAAATAAGATAAATGATTGATTCTTAAATTGGAAAAAGAAACATTCAAGATAAGCCTAGAATAACACACCTAACAAAAAGTAAGTAAATGTTTATAGAATTATGGAAATGTTTTGAATCAATACAAAAAATTACTATAGATACAACATTATCATCAAATCTACTGATCATATCAAATTTTGCCAAGAGCCAGCCTGAAGTGGATCCTATTGGAAAAGTCTGGAAAATTGGATCACCAAAATAAATCCTAATGGATAACCCATAGGATAAAACAGATCAATGAGGATAAATGGGAAGTGTTTTCTTAGAGTAGAATTCAAACGTAGATGAAATATACAGAAGAAAAAAAATTCACTGAAATTTTAGAAATGCCACTATAATAACTGTTTCAGGAAAGAAAGGCAATGGATGATAAGACATTAGGGAAATTTGATAGAGAACATGCCATTTATTAAAGCCATAGTATTCTCTTGTGGAAAATGATTGATACTTACAAATTTCAAAGTGACACTATCTTAACCCAATGATTAAAGTAACCACTGCCATTAAAATGACAAATAGACAGTGTGTGGTTCCTGAATTGTTGCACCATGAAGGACANATTTAATAAAGCCATAGTATTCTCTTGTGGAAAATGATTGATACTTACAAATTTCAAAGTGACACTATCTTAACCCAATGATTAAAGTAACCACTGCCATTAAAATGACAAATAGACAGTGTGTGGTTCCTGAATTGTTGCACCATGAAGGACACAAAGTCACTCCCTACTGTCATTGCCCAAAATACATCATCTGAACTTAATCAAAAGAAAATCTCAGACCTAAATGAAGGAATATCTATAAAATAATTGACTTGTACTCCTTAAAAATGCCAAGTCCATAAAAGACACAAAGACTAAGGAAATATTCCAGACTAAAGAAGACAAAACAGACAAAAATAAAGCCTGATCCTGGATGGGATTCTAGGCCAAGATTCCCTCTCCCCTGCCCCCTAAAAATACATTTGTAGAACAGCTAGCAAAATTTAAATAGGTTTCGTAATACTGTATCTATATAAATTTCCTGATTTGATAATCATGTAATTGCTTTCTGAAAGAATGCCTTTTTTAAAAAATGAAAAATTAATGTACTTAGGACTAAAGGGGCATTATCACTTATTCTCAAATGATTTAGGAAAAAAATGCCTCTGTTTATGGTTAAAGTGCATATGTGTATACATATATAAAGAAAGAATCTTGGTAAAGAGTTTACAGTATTACTTTAAATGATCTTGTAATTTTTTAAATCTGAAATTATTTCAAATTCAACAGTTTTAATATATTAAAAAAATAAAGTATTTTCAGGGCACACATACATCCATATAACTACAAGTTTCTGAGTTTGCTACCTCATGCTTTTCAAGGGGTAGGAAAAAGTTTCTGCTTTCTGCTTCCATTATAATGTGTTTTCATTGTTTTCTCACAGTATCATAGAAAATAAATAGGTCATTTGGTATCAAAGTAAGGAAATTCAGGTTATCATTCACTGAGACAGAATGATGATACACTTAATTTCTCAAAATCAAGCCTCACAGACCAAGTCTAAGTCTGGAATCTGCCTCTAGAACTCCAGTTCTTCTGACTCTAGCATGACTAAGACTTAATTTTTCTGTAAGTAAAAAAACAAACAATACAAAAATGTTATTTAAACTGGAAGCTAAATTTGCAAAAGATAAAGAAGTCAATAATTTTACTGTGGGAAACACTGTTTCAAAATGACATTTTACCATACAATGTGCTTCTCAAGATTTTCTTTTGAGTAAAACAATTAGAAACACTAGATAATGCCTGAGTTGTGTTCAAAGAGTCATTATGACTTAAGAGTTCATTTGACTGAATCAGTACATCCTCTTAATGTCCAGGATTATTAGTGAAATAAGTCACAGTAATTTTATATCTTGGAGTACTACAAGGTCATTAGAAAAAAATAACAATGATATATGTGTATATTTATATAGAAGACTTTCTGGGATATACAAATAAAAAATAATTTAGATACAAGTTAGTATAAAGTGTGATTGTATTCAAATGAAAGTGTACTTGCATACAGAAAATATTCTGAAAGAACATTCTTTGTATGTTAACAGTTATTAATAGTTTACATTTAAATGTGTTTTACTGTCATCTTTCTCTCCCTAAACCTAAATTTCAATAAAATCAGAAGAAAAACATTTAAAAGCCAATTAAAACACACACATAAATGTCCATATGATAAAATTTGAGTGAAAAATTACTAAAGATCTCTTTTTAATAGACTTACTCTGTCCAAGGTTTTTCCATGAATGAAGCTGTATTAATTTGAATATTAAAGACCTTGTATTTTTAAACAAATACAATTTATGTTCCAAATGAGTAGCCAAAATAAGTTTCCAGAATGAGGTGCAGAAGATGTTAAGTCAAGAAGAAAGAGCAAATACTGGAAAGTTAAACACTATTTACATAAAANTGTATTAATTTGAATATTAAAGACCTTGTATTTTTAAACAAATACAATTTATGTTCCAAATGAGTAGCCAAAATAAGTTTCCAGAATGAGGTGCAGAAGATGTGAAGTCAAGAAGAAAGAGCAAATACTGGAAAGTTAAACACTATTTACATAAAAATTTGACTATAGTAGAGTAGCTTTATTTCATCATCTTAGAATTGCTGATTGGACCAGTTGATTTTAGAAAAAAAATCTCATTCCCAGTCTCCCACTGATACGAGGACAGGGCACAAAATTCTCTCATTTATATAATTCAGATATTTTGCTACAGTCTCCTGAAATTTGCTATTTTCTGCTAAAATGTCTCAAGAATTTCATTATTTTAATTCTGAATTTGATTTTTCTCAGAAATTTTTTTTAACAAAGGGATAGGAGTAGGAAAATTGAGAGAAAAAAACTTGATCCAAGTGCCTACTAGATATAAAATTCCGTCTTTTTTATTATCAGAAAGATTTGGTGTTTTTTTAACAATGTTAAGCATTAAGTAGTAGACAAAATTTAAGCCCTCATCTAGCCAAAATCCCAGCATATTTCTACATCACTCTTCATACTTGAAACAGAATCATATCCTCTTTTTTATTATTTCAACCTTTTTTCCTATTTTTGAGAGATAATTGACACATATTGTATGTGTTTAAAGTATACAATACGATGATTTGATACTCATATGTCAAGATTAAGATAATTAACATATGAATTACCTCACATATTTATCTTCCCTGGTGAGACTACTTAAGATCTGCTCTCAGCAACTGGTGGCTCAGACGGTAAAGCATCTGTCTACAATGCAGAAGACCCGGCTTCTATCCCTGGGTTGGGAAGATCCCCTGGAGAAGAAAACGGCAATCCACTCCAGGACTATTGCCTGGAAAGTCCCATGGACAGAGAAGACTGGTAGGCTACAGCCCATGGGGTCGCAAAGAGTCGGACATGACTGAGCGATTTCACTTCACTTCGCTTCACTTCAGCAACTCTCAAGCAGACAATTCAGAAATATTAAATGTAATGGAAGTTTGTTTCCTTTAACCAACATCTCGCCATTTCCACTACCCCCAGTGTCCTCCAACCATTGTTCTACTATCCCTTTCTAGGAGTTTGGCTTTTTAGATTCAACATGAAAGTGATACATGCTCAGTCACTCAGTGGTGTCTGACTCTTTGAGACACTACAGACTGTAGCCCACCATGGGATTTTCCAGGCAAGAATACTGGGGCTGTTGCCATTTTTTACTCCAGGGGACCTCAACCCAGGGATCAAACCCGTGTCTCCTGCATCTCCCACATTGGCAGGTGAATTCTTTACTGCTGAGACATCTAGGAAACCCATGTAAGTGATACCACGCAGTATTTGTCTTCCTCTGACTAGTTTATTTCACTTTAACGATCTGAAGGTCCATCATGGCATCGTAAATGGCAGTAATTTCTTCTTTCTTACAGCTGAATAACATTCCAGTGAGAGAGAGAGACTGTGTGTGTGTGTATAAACACACCATGTTTCCTTATTCATGCATTTATCTGTCAGAGGACACTTAGCTTGTTTTCAAACCTCGGCTATTGTGAATTATGCTGCAATAAACATCGGTGTGAAGATATCTTTTCAAGAGAATGATTTTGTTTTCTTTGGATATACAATGCCACCCCCATCTAAAAGTAGAGTGTTCATGTGAAAACTTTCCNACCTTTTTGCTGTTGAACATGATGTTAGCTGTGGCCTGTCATGTGTGGCCTCTATTGTATTGAGGAAGGTTCCCTCTTTGCCTCTTTCTCTAGAGTTTTTATCATAAATGCATGTTATATCATCCGTCACTCTGTATCTAGTGAGAGGATCGTATTTTAAATTGGGGTATAGTTGCTTTCCAGTGTTGTACTGATTTCTGTTGTACAACAAAATGAATCAGCCATTTGCATATATATTTATATATCCCCTTTCTCTTGGACCTCCCTCCAACCCACCTCCATCTCACCTGTCCAGGCCACCCCAAAGCACTGAGCGAAGCCCTTTCTGCTATAGCAGTTCTCCACTAGCTATTTGTTTAACACATGCTAGTGTCTGCCAGTCCCAATCTTCAGTTCATCGCACCCCAGCTCCTTCGTGTCCACATGTCACTGTGTATGTCTGCATCTACATTCCTGTCTTGAAAATAGGTTTATCTGCTGGCCAACATGGCTCAAGCGTTCGAGAGTGACGAGGGCGTGTCTGACAGCGAGGGCAACAGGTCACCCTCTTCAGCTTGGCCACTCAGCTGTCGCCCAGCTGACTGTGATGCTGCAGAAGCAGCTGGACGCCATCAACAAAGAGATCAGGTTGATCGAAGAAGAGAGGGAGAACACAGAGCAGCGGGCCGAGGAGAATGAGAGCAGGGAAGGCAGGGAGAGCTTAGGCAGCCTCCGTCGTTTTAAATCGGTGAGCTCCCTCAAGCTGCATCCCGCCTCCTCAGGTGCCGGCTCCTGCCTGCCCCTGCCCGAGCCCAGATGGAGGCAGCCCCGCCTGGCACGTGAGGGAGACTGGCTGGGTATCAAGACTCGGTTACAGGAGAAGGCAAATGGCACCCCACTCCAGTACTCTTGCCTGGAAAATCCCATGGATGGAGGAACCTGGGTGGCTGCAGTCCATGGGGTCACACAGAGTCGGACATGACTGAAGTGACTTAGCAGCAGTACCATTTTCTAGAGTCCACATATATGCATTAATATATGATGTTTGTTTTTCTATTTCTGACTTAACTCAGTTTCTATGACAGACTCTGAGTTCATTTCTGTCTCTACAAATTTGTAGCGACATAAGAATAGAAGCATTAAAATTTGTAGAAACATAAAAATACAGTTTCATTCCTGTTTATGGTAGAGTAAGATATCATCGTATATATATGCCTTGTATTTTTTCATTCATCTGTCAACAGACATTTAGGTTGCTTCCATGTCCTGGCTATAACAGTAACAGTGCTGCAGTGAACACTGTGGGGTGCTTCTGTCTTCTTGAATTATGATTTTCTCAGGGTATATGTGGGAGTAGTGGGAATGCTGGGTCATATGGTAGTTCTATTTTCAGGTTTTAAAGGAACCTCCGTACTGTTTTACACAGTGGCTCTACCAATTTATATTCCATACATTTGTGCAAGAGGGTTCCCTTTTCTCCACACCCTCTCCAACATTTATTTTTTGTAGATTTTTAATGATGTCCTTTCTGACTTTGAGACTGATACTTATTATAATTTTGATTTGCATTTGCTTAATAATTAGTGATGTTGAGCATCTTTTCATGTGCCTCTTGGACATCTGTGTATCTTGTTTGGAGAAGTGTCCAGATCTTCCACCCATTTTTTGAGTAGGTTGTTTTTGTTTTATATTGAGATGCATTGAGCTGTTTGTATATTTTGGAAACTAATCTTTTATCCTTTTTTTATTTGCAAATATTTTCTCCCATTCTCAAGGTTGTCTTTTCATGTTGTTCATGGTATCTTTTGCTCTGCAAAAGCTTTAAAATTTAATAAGATCCCATTTGTTTATTTTTTGTTTTTATTTTCATTACTCTAGTTGGTGAGTAATGAAAAAAAAGTTATTGCTGCAGTTTATGTCAAAGAATATTCTGCCTATGTTTTCCTCTAAGAGTTTTCCAGTGTCTGGTCTTACACTTAGGTCTTTAATCCATTTTGAGTTTATTCTTGTGTATGATGTTAGGTTTTGTCCTAATTTCATTTTTTTACATGTAGCTGCCCAGTTTTCCTAGCTGCTGCTGCTAAGTCGCTTCAGTTGTGTCTCACTCTGTGCGACCCAATAGAATGGCAGCCCACCAGGCTCCTCCATCCCTGGGATTCTCCAGGCAAGAACACTGGAGTGGGTTGCCATTTCCTTCTCCAATGCATGGAAGTGAAAAGCTCAATCATGTCCGAGTTTTCCCAGCACCGTTATTAAATAAACCATCATTTCTCCATTGTATATTTTTGCTTTCTTTGTCAAAGATAAGGTGACTATAGGTGTGTGGGTTTATCTCTGGGATTTATATCTGTACCAATGATGATTTTGTGCCAATACCATACTGTCTTGATCACTGTAGCTTTGTAGTATAGTTTGAAGCCAGGGAGCCTAATTCTTCCAACTTCATCTTTCTTCCTCAAAGTTGCTTTTGCTGTTCAGGGTTTTTGTGTTCCTATACACATTGTAAAAAAATTTTGTTCTAATTTTGTGAAGACTGCATTGATAATTTGATAGGAATTACATTGAATATGTAGATTGCTTTAGATAGTATATGGTCATTTTCCCAATGTTGATTCTTTCAGTCTAAGAACATGATATCTCTTCTCTTTGCATCATCATTGATTTCTTTCATCAGTGTTTTATAATTTGCTGAGTACAGGTCCTTTCCCTCCTTAGATGGGTTTATTCTTAAGTTATTTTATTATTTTTCTTTTTTGGCTATGGTATATGGGATTGTTTCCTTAATTCTCTTTTCTGATCTTTTATTTTTAGTGTATAGGAATGCAAGAGCTTTCTGTACATTAATTCTGTACCCTTCAACTTTACCAAATGCATTTATTATCTCTGGTAGTTTTCTAATGACATCTTTAAAATTTTCTATGTATAGTATCATGTCTTCTGCACACAGTGACAGTTTCACTTCTCTATTTCCAATTTGGATTCCTTCTATTTCTTTTTCTTTGATTGCTATCACTAAGACTTCCAAAATGATGTTGAATAAAAGTGGCAAGATTAGACATTTGTTTTGTTCCTCATCCTAGACCCCACAGAGACTGAGCCAGACCTGCCTTTGAGTGTTAGAGTATCTCCTGCAGAAGTACAGGTCAGCAGTGGCCTGCTGCTGGGTCTCTGGGTGCAGCAGACCTGGGTATGGCATAAGCCCCCTTGGAGGAGGTCACCATTAACCCCACCATAGAGCCACCAAAACTTACACAGGATTCGGGAAACAGACTCTTAGAGGGCACAAACAGAACCCTGTGCACACCAGGACCCAGGAGAAAGGAGCAGTGACACTACAAGAGCCTGACCCAGACTTGCCCAGAAGTGTTCAGGAGTCTCCAGCAGAGGCACGGGTCAGCGGTGGCCTGCTGCAGGGTCTGGGGCACTGAGTGCCGCAGTGCCTGCGTGGGACCTTTTGAAAGGAAGTCACCATTACCTTCATTGCCTCCACCATATTTTGGCCTCAGGCCAAACAACAGGGAGGGAGCACAGCCCCGCCCATCAACAGAAAATTGGATTAAAGATTTACTGAGCATGGACCTGCCCATCAGAACAAGACCCAGTTTCCCCCTCAGTCAGTCTCTCCCATCAGGAATCTTCCATAAGCCTCTTATCCTTCTCCATCAGAGGGCAGACAGAATGAAAACCACAATCACAGAAAACTAACCAATCTGATCACATGGACCATAGCCTTCTCTAACTCAATGAAACTATGAGCCATTCCATGTAGGGCCACCCAAGATGGATGGGTTATCGTGGAGAGTTCTGACAAAACGTGGTCACTGGAGAAGGGAATGGCAAATCACTTCAGTATTCTTGCCTTGAGAGCCCCATGAACAGTATGAAAAGGCAAAAAGATAGGATACTGAAAGAGGAACTCCCCAGGTTGGTAGGTGCCCAATATGCTGGTATATTCTCCAATATGAAGAACAGTGGAGAAATAACTCCAGAAATAATAGAGATGTAGCCAAAGAAAAAACAACACCCAGTTGTGGATATGATGGGTGATGGAAGTAAAGTCCAATGCTATAAAGAACAATATTGCATAGGAACCTGAAATGTTAGGTCCATGAATCAAGGTAAATTACAAGTGGTCAAACAGGAGATGGCAAAACTGAACATCAACATTTTAGAAATCAATGACCTAAAATGGCCTGGAATGGGTGAATTTAACTCAGATGACCATTGTATCTACTACTGTGGGCAAGAATCCCTTAGAAGAAATGGAGTAGCCATCATGGTCAACAAGAGAGTCTGAAATGCAGTACTTGATTGCAATCTCAAAAATGACAGAATGATCTCTGTTCATTTCCAAGGCAAACCATTCCATATCACAATAATCCAAGTCTATGCCCCAACCAGTAATGCTGAAGAAGCTGAAGTTGAATGGTTCTATGAAGACTTACAAGAGCTTCTATAGCTAAAACCCCCAAAAGATATCCTTTTCATTGTAGGGGACTGGAATGCAAAAGTAGGAAGTCAAGAGATACCTGGAGTAACAGGCAAGTTTGGCCTTGGAGTACAAAATGAAGCAGGGCAAAGGCTAACAGTTTTGCCAGAATGCACTGTTCACAGCAAACACCCTNTGAGATGGCTGGATGGCATCACGGACTCAATGGACATGAGTCTGAGTGAACTCCGGGAGTTGGTGATGGCCAGGGAGGCCTGGTGTGCTGCGATTCATGGGACACGACTGACAGAACTGAACTGAAACAAACAGGTGTGAAATGGCATCTCACTGCAGTTTTGATTAGCATTCTCCTGTTGACTAATGATGTTAAGCAACTTGCAAATGGCTATTGGACATCTGAATATTTTCTCAAGAAAAATGTCTATTCGGGTCCTTTACCCATTTTTACATAAAAATAATAATTTGAAATGTTTCTATTGAATTGCCTGATGTTTTTGTATAACTTGGAGACTGTGTTGTGCTTAGTCAAACTCTTTGCAACCCTATGTACCGTAGCCCATCAGGCTCCTCTGTCCATGGGAATTCCCCAGGCAAGAATACTGGAGTGGGTTGCCATGCCCTCCTCCGGGGGATCTTCCCAAACCAGGGATTGAAACCAGGTCTGCCACATTGCAGGTGGATTCTTTACCATCTGAGGCACCAAGGAAGCCTGAGTTTGTGAATATTTTCTTCTATTTTGTAGTTTAGCTTTTCATTTTACTGACTGTTTTATTTGCTGGGCAGAAGTTTTTTAATGTGATAAAATTCCAATTGTTTATATTGTCTGGACTTTTGGTGCTTTATCTAAGAAAATATTGCCAAGACCTTTGTCAAAGTCTTTTTCACTATGTCTCCTTCTAGGAGTTTATGGTTTCATGTATTATATTTAATTATTTGATCATTTCTAGTTTATGTTTGTGAGCACTGTAGGACAGTGATCCTAATACATCCTTTTTTGCATGTGGATATTCAGGCTTTCCAATACTATTTATTGAAGAAACTATCCTTTTCTTATTTTTGGCAACTTTGTCAAAAAACTAGTTGAATACATATGCTCTCATTTACTATATATGCTGTAATACTATCTAGGCTCTCTATTCAGTTTCACTGGTCTGTGTGCCTGCTTTTATTCCAGTACAATATTGTTTTGATTATTGCAGCTTTATATTTCAGTTTGAAACCAGAAAATATGATGCCTGCAGCATTGCTCTTCTTTCTCAAGATTGNTAATACTATCTAGGCTCTCTATTCAGTTTCACTGGTCTGTGTGCCTGCTTTTATTCCAGTACAATATTGTTTTGATTATTGCAGCTTTATATTTCAGTTTGAAACCAGAAAATATGATGCCTGCAGCATTGCTCTTCTTTCTCAAGATTGCTATGGCTATTTATTCTGTTATAGTACTATATAAATTTTAGGTTCTACTTCTGTGAAAAATGTTATTGAGATTTTGAAAGGAATTACACTGAATTTGTAGATCACTTAATATAGTATGGATATTTTCACAAAGTCCTCCTTCCAATCCCAGAGCATAGGATGTCTACATTTATTTGTGTCTTCAATTTCTTTCAACAATGTCTTAGAGTTTGCAGCATTCAGGTCAAATATTTCTACGTATGTTATTATTTTTGGTGCAAATGAAACTGTTTTCTTAATTTCTCTTTCAGATGGTTCATTGTAAATGAAGAAAAAATAAAACTCATAGTGCATATTGATTTTGAATTTCATAAAGTTACTGAATTTATTTATTAATTTGAACAGGGTTTTTCTTTTCTTTTTTTTTTTAAGTCTTTAGGGTTTTCCATATGTAATATCATGTCATCTGAAAATGGGGCTTAGCTGAGTGGTAAAGTATCGGCCTGCCAAGCAGGAGATGTGGGTTTGATCTCTGGATGAGGAAGATTCCCTGGAGGAGGAAATGACAACCCACTCTAGTATTGCCTGGGAAATTCCATGGATAGAAGAAGCCCGGCAGGCTTTGCATCCCTGGGGTGGCAAAGAGTTGGACACCACTAAGTGGCTGCACAAACAACAACAACAACAACAACAACAACATCTGCAAATAGAGACAGTTTCAATTCTTCTAATTTGATGCCTTTTTTTTTTTTTTTCCTTGCCTAATTGCTCTGGTTGGGACTTCTAGTACAATAAGTAGAAATGGTGACAGTGGGCATTCTTGTCTTGTTACCGATATTTGAACAAAGATTTTTAACTTTTCACCATTGAATATAATGATAACTGTGGGAATATCATACATGGCCTTTATTATGTGTGGCACATTCCTTTTATACCTAATTTGTTGAGAGTTGTTGTCATGTAAAATAATAAATTTTGTTAAAGAATGTTTCTGTGTCTTAAAATAATCATATGCTATTTATCCTTCATTCTATTAATATGGTATGTCACATCTATTGAGTGCATATGTTGAAACATCCTTGGATCACAGGGATTAATCTCAACTAATTATGGTTAATGATCCTTTTAATGTGCTTGTGAATTCAGTTTTCAAGTATTTTGTTGAAGACATCATTTATGTTCATCAGGGATACTGATCTGCAATTTTATTAAAGTATCCAATATCTCATAAGATGGGTTTGGATGGGTATCCTTCTTCTTCATTTTTTAAGAAGGACTGATATTAATTCTTGTTTAAATATTTGGTAAAATTCACCAGTGAAGCTATTCAGTTGTAGGTTTTTGTTTAGTGTGAGATTTTTGATTATTGACTTATTTTCTTCCCTGTTATTAGTCTTTTCATATTTCATGAGTCAGTCTTGATAAGTTGTATGTTTCTAGCAATTTATCCATTTCTTTTAGTCATCAAATTTGTTGGTGTATAGGTGTTCAGAAAGGAAACGAGAACAGGCAGAAGAACCAGAGGTCAAATTGTCAACATCTGTTGGCTCATAGAAAAAGCAAGAGAATTCCAGAAAAAGCATCAACTTCTGCTTTATTGATTATGCCAAAGCCTTGACTGTGTAGATCACACAAACTGTGGAACATTCTTCAAGAGGTGGGAAAACCAGACCACCTTATCTGCCTTCTGAGAAATCTACATGCAGGTCAAGAAGCAACAGTTAGTACTGGACATGTAATAGACTGGTTCCAAATTGGGAAAGAAGTATGTCAAGGCTGTATATTGTCATCCCGATTATTTAACTTCTATGCAGAGTACATCATGTGAAATGCCAGGCTAAATGAAGCACAAGTTGGAATCCAGAATGCTGCGAGAAATATAAATAACCACAGATAAACAGATGACACCACTCTTATGGCAGAAAGTGAAGAACAAAGAGCCTCTTGAAGGTGAAAGAGGAGCGTGAAAAAATTGGCTTAAAACTCAACATTCAAAAAAGTAAGATCCTAAAAAAAAAAAAAAAAAGTAAGATCCTGGCATCTGATCCCATCACTTCATGGCAAATAGATGGGGAAATAATGGAAACAGTGACAGACTTTATTTTCTTGGGCTCCAAAATCACTGCAGATGATGACTGCAGCCATGAAATTAAAAGATGCTTGCTCTTTGGAGGAAAAGCTATGATCAACCTAGATAGCATATTGAAAAGCAGAAACATTACTTTGCTGACAAAAATCCGTAGTCATGTATGCATGTGAGAGTTGGACTATAAAGAAAGCTGAGCACCAAAGAACTGATGCTTTTGAACTGTGTGTGGCATTGAAGAAGTCTCTTGAGAGTCCCTTGGACAGCAAGGAGATCCAACCAGTCCATCCTAATAGAAATCAGTCCTGAATATTCACTGGAAGGACTGATACTGAAGCTGAAACTCCTGTACTTTGTCTACCTAATGTGAGAACTGATTCATTGGAAAAGACCCTGATGCTGGGAAATATTGAAGGCAGGAGAAGAAGGAGATGACAGAGGGCGAGATGACTGGATGGCATCACTGACTCAATGGACATGAGTCATGTCCATATCCAGTCTGAGCAAGCTCCAGGAGATTGCAAAGGACAGGGAAGTCTGGAGTGCTGCAGTGCATGGCTTTGCAAAGAGTCCAATACAACTGAGTGACTGAACTAACTGTTCAGAATATTCTCTTATGATCTACTGATTTCTTTGATGTCAGGTGTAATATCTTCTATATAATTTATAATTGCATTAATCGAGACCCCTCTCTTTAATCTAGCTAAGGGTTTGTCACTTCTATCTTTAAAAAATAAAATAGCTCTTAGTTTCATTGATCTGTTCTATTGTTTCTTAATCTTTATTTCACTTATTTCTGCCCTGATCTTTGTTATTTCTCTCTTCTAAACTTGGGCTAAAGTTTTTTCTTTTTCTAGTCTTTTGAAGTATAAAATTAATTTGTTTATTTGCAATCTTTCTTTTCTTCTTAATGCAGGCATTTATCTTGTAGACTTCTTAGAATTGTCTGCTTGGTATGCTGTGTTTCCATTTCCATTTGTCTCAATAGTTTTATTTCTCTTTTGATATCTTTTTTTCATGTCTAAAGTTTTTCTTTATTAAATTTAGATATCTTTTTTAATCTCATTTTTTGTTCATACATACTGTTATTTAATTTCCACATATTTGTGAATTTTTCATCTCTCCTTATATTATTGATTTCTAGCATCATACCATTGTAGTCAGAAGAGATACCTGGTATGTATTCAGTCTTATTAAATTTTTTCACATTTGTTCTGTAGAGACTTCCCTGGTGGTTCAGACGGTAGAGCGTCTGTCTACAATGCAGGAGATCCAGGTTCAAACCCTAGGACAGGAAGATCTCCTGAAGAAGGAAATGGTAACCCATTCCAGTATTCTTGCCTGGAAAATCCCATGGATGGAGGAGCCTAGTAGGCTATAGTCCATGGGGTAGCAAAGAGTCGGACATGACTGAGAGACTTCACTTTCTTTCTCTCTTGTTTTGTAGCCTCTAGTACATGTCATCTGTATTAGAGAATATTCCATGTGCATTTGAAAAGAACATGTATTCCATTGTTTTTTGATGGAATGGCCAGTATATGTGTGTTAAGTATATATGGTCTAAAGCATTGTTCAAGTCCATTATTTTCTTAATTTTTTTCTTATTGTCTGAATGATCTATACGTTATTGGAAGTGGGATATTAAACTCTATCATTATTGCATTGCTATTTATTTTGGTTTACATATATGTTGATAAATATTTAATATATGTAGGTCCTCCAATATTGAGTACATATCTATTTATAATTGTATATAGTCTTGATGAATTTACAATTTTATCACTATATAATACCCTTTTTTTGTCTTTATTTACAGCTTTAGACTTAAAGTCTATTTTGTATGTTGTAAGTATAGCTACTCTGACTCTCTTTGCTTCCATTCACATGAAATATCTTTTTAATCCTTTCACTTAGAGTTTTTGAATGTTCTTAAAGCTTAAATGAGTCTCTTTTCTTTTTATTTGCCTTTCCTTGTTCTCAGGTGAATGTATAGCTGCTGTTTTGGGTTTGAGAGGGATTTTGCTTTGTACTATCAGAAGACATTTGATGTGTTATTTATTTTAGATATATATTAAAATAACTTAATAAACATAAGACTTTTATAGATTTGTCATCTTAGAGCTCTGACATAAACTAACAGTTAGACCTAAGACCTAAGACCTAATGGAAAAATAAAATATATATTTCAAATAAATATATTGAAGATATCTACAATGAGTTAGGAATAGGAAAAATGCTGAGAGGCATAATAATAAAGTACAAATAGTACATGCTCCAGAAACAATCATAATGTCAAAATTTATACGAGTATGATAACTGATTGACATGTTTAATAGATGACTGGTTTATGTTTTCATGTTTTGTTCACAATGTTCATTAAAGTAAGTTAGTCCTGATGTGTACTCATATATTCAAGGAAAGGTAGTTGAATATTTCATGCATTTACATATAAATATTTGTCAGAAAGAAATAGAGATAGTCAGCTGACTTCATACATTAATTACTGTGAAGAATGTATTACCTTAGTTCTGATCACTCAGCTTCCTGATGATGATAAAAGTAATATACCTACCTAAAGAAACTAAAGACCTATATATCGAAAACTATAAAACTGATGAAAGAAATCAAACAGGACACTAATAGATGGAGANGGCGTGCTGCGATTCATGGGGTCGCAAAGAGTCGGACACGACTGAGAGACTGAACTGAACTGAACTGACACATTAAAAATAAAGTAATTTTGAGTAGTTCCATTGAATATCAGCAAGAAAAAGGAATGCATGACCATTTTGAGAAGAAGTACATAAAAATAATTCTTTAAGGATCACACATACAAAGTAAGTAAAAGAGACAATAAGTTTACAGAATGCAGCCATTTGATTTGTTGTAGAAAATAGAGTAACATCTAAATACAAAATGTAATATCTTGTAGGCATAATGTATCCTTTTTCTAGCCCCTGACAGATACTGGCCCCTGACAAGTCCATTGTCTCATTATTTCCCACATTATCTCTGGGCAACAACTCCCATTTTACAGAATGTAAATGGTAGGGTGTTTCATTTTTCCAGAATTATATATTTGGAAGCAAGATGCTACTGCAAATCTTGATTCCACCACTTCTTTTTTTGAGTAACCTGAGGGAAGTTACTTTGCCTCTCAAGGTAAAGCTTTCCCCATCTATGAAACAGGATAAACAAAAACACTCATCTAATAGGATTGTCTCAAAAGTTAAGTAAGATCCTGCAAATAGAATTAATAACACTTTTCACAGTAAACAGAAAATGCTCAATAAATACCAGCTACTCCAGAGAGAAGGGGAGAACATATCTGAACTCTGATTTGTGGTGTTTCTGTTGAATTCTTCTGTAAACTGATGAGACACCATTCAAAATACACCAAGCATTTAAAATAATTTTTGGCCAAACTGCAAACCAGACTGTCGACAGTTTTGAACCTTGACAAGAAGAAGAGTGGAGAAATTGCGTGACTATATATGAATTTGCCCTATTCTCCATTTTCTGTGTTGATGGTGTGCGTGTGGTGATTATTACTGGAAAACGGTCTTCTGGAATCTGAACAAGAAGGTCACGGTATCATTGCAAAGGCTGATACCATCACCAATTGTGTAACCTGGGGATGAGGTTGACATGGAAGGATCAGATCACTGCCTCAACACTGGGCAAATGATATTCTAGAACCCTGTAGTGCCAGACCGGCAGCAACACATCACCTGAAAATTTGTTAGAAGTAAAGTTTTCAGATCCTGCCCCAGATTTCCTGAATCAGCAATTCTGGGGGCGGAACCTAGCAATCTGTGTGATTATGATGCTGCTAAAGTATTAAAACCACTGTTCTCCAAAAGAGTCCAAAAAGGACCAGAACCATATCCCCATGGCCTGATCTGCTTCTTAGCACAGCGCCTCTATAGGTATTAATAGTTCTGCTCTGGGGAATATTAACTCATAAAAAGAAATGTCAAGATGACAAAAAATGTTATTTTATGAACTTGATCCAAAAAATTAAAAAGTGAGGGCAAACAGAGGCATAATAGTCTAAGTTCCTATTGTAATTTGATTTTTCCTCTAGGTTTAATACTTTAACAGCTTATGAACTGGACAAGATCTTGGCATTTGTCTAGTCCAACTAAAGCCCACAATCATATGTCCAAATACATAAGATTGTTTAGAGTAAAAAGCATAATTACTACCCAGGCTCTAGCCTAAAATTAGCTCAGTTTTTCCAGTGGACTTTTTGAAAAATAAAAACGTCATGGCAATTGAGAGAACGTAAGAGAAANTATTTGTCTAGTCCAACTAAAGCCCACAATCATATGTCCAAATACATAAGATTGTTTAGAGTAAAAAGCATAATTACTACCCAGGCTCTAGCCTAAAATTAGCTCAGTTTTTCCAGTGGACTTTTTGAAAAATAAAAACGTCATGGCAATTGAGAGAACGTAAGAGAAATTTTTTCTGAAATTCTAATCTGGCCTATCCCTACACCTAGTTTCTTAGTGTCTGTTTTACAAATTCCGTACAAGACATCTGCCCAAGTGACTGATGATGCTGCTATTGTCCAAAGAGTCAAAGAGGAAATTTTCCTAAATTACGTGGATGAATAGAAACCATTGAGTTCAGGATAAGAATCTCTTGGGAAAAGGATTACAGTGTTTAAAACCTACAACTCCCCAAATACACACACCTGCATTCCAAGGAACTCTAAAAGAACCTTTCCCCTCTCTCCCTGAGTTGAAATTGAATTATTGCTCTTGAATAAGTCTCAGTGGTGAACTACAGGAGGCATTCTTCCTGGCAAGAGAAATCTTCGATTTAGCATGAAATTCAAAGCCCCTGTTAAAGACAGAAATGTCCTTGTAAGAATGTCTGGAATGACTGTATCAGGTTTTCTTAGGGGCTGAGACCTCGCCTTGATAAGAGAGGTGTTGCAGCGTGCTCAGTGGGGCTGCCATGTGACAGAATCAGAAGAATGTGGCAGCTCTATGTGGAATAACATTAAAGCAATACATACAAAACAACTGAGTCAGCTGCAGAATCTAATTGTTCTAACACTCAGATTATTAACACTATTTATGAAATACTTCTGAGAACTCTATCATAAGATGGCTTTATTCTATTTTCTTTTCCCAGTAGATTTAAACCTAGTCTCCCCCTCACAAGCCTGTGGTGTCAGGCTTTCCATGTGTCTCATATATAAGAGGAACTAATTAAAAATGTTATTACCCTTTTTTTGACAAATCTTCAGAAGTCAGTCATCTTAATTATCTTAAAAATTCACCTTAAGACCTTTGCCAGTAAGTTGCCTGTGTTTGACTGTTCCTGATTTTAATATAGAGGCATCACTTCTAGTCCACCAGGAAACAGTTAAATGAGATCAGTTAGAGTTGCTTTCAGACAAAAGGGATCAGTATATCTCCCTTCTCTAACCTGGCTAATTATAGTATAATCACAAATGAGGGAGCGTTAGACAGTCCCCAGGAAATGTAAGAAAACAAATCTAACCCACTTCCCAATTTCGGGATAGGACAAGCTTGTGGAGGGAATGTGACATGATGCTCAGAGTAGGGCAGAATGTTGTAGTCAGAAGAGAAAGTGTCACTCTTTACTCACTGAGTGACTGGCCAGCTCAAAATCTGATCTCTCCATTTATTCAGCTGTTAAATGGTGATGATAATGACAACACCAAATTTACATATAAGAAAAAGTGGCTACCAATCCCCAGACTAGAGTGTTTTAAATATATTTTAGCCTTATTACCAGCAATTCTAATCCTGGAGTAAAATTAGAGTCCAGAGAGATTCTTACACAAGTTCTTAAAGGTCACATACATGAACATTGACTTCGGCACCCTGTGGAGTGAGGTAACTGGAGGTAATCTGGGTGCACATCACTGAAAGACTGTTAGAGGAAATCATTTGTAATTAAGTAAATGTATCATAAGGAAAATGTACACATTGTATGGTAGAAGCAAGGAACTAAATATACGCATAGTATATGTTGTTGTTGCTCTAGTCGCTAAGTCATGTCTGACTCTCCTGGGTCCCCATGGACTGTAGCCCATCAGGCTCCTCTGTTCATGGAATTTCCCAGGCAAGAATACTGGAGTGGGTGGCCATTCTTTTCTGCAGGGGATCTTTCTGACCCAGGAACTGAACCCATGTGTCCTGCACTGCAGGAGGAGTCTGACCGCTGAGCCACCAGGGAAGCCACCACACAGAGTACATGTGAAAGTCGCTCGGTCGTGTCTAACTCTTTGTGACCCCATGGACTATACAATCCACGGAATTCTCCAGGCCAGAATACTGGAGCCGGTAGCCGTTCTATGCTCCAGGGGATCTTCCCGACCCAGGGATCGAAGCCAGGTCTCCCACACTGCAGGCAGATTCTTTACCAGCTGAGCTACATGGGAAACCCACAGAGTACATGGATGAATCCTAAATATATGGTCCTGAGTAAAAGAAAATTTTAAAGTAAATAGAAACATAAAACACGATATTATTTATATAAATTAAATGCAAGCAAAAACAAGAACATGTACAAACCAAAAGGTACATGTTGAATACAATAAAAATGGCTGCCTGTGGGGAAAAGGAATGGGAATGAGAAACAGAAAAAAAAAAGAGAAAAAATTAAAAAGGACTCTTGCTTTGAGCAGTGATGATAATGTATCAACTGAGAGAATAATTAACTCATCCCCTGATGTCCAGAAAGGGCCTCTTCAAACTCTTCATCTTTATTTCAACTCTTCATTGAAGAATTTTCCTTCTTTTGATCCTCACTCATTAACTATCCGTTCAGTTCAGTTCATTTCAGTTCAGTTGCTCAGTCGTGTCCGACTCTTTGCGACCCCATGGACTGCAGCTCGCCAGGCCTCCCTGTCCATCACCAACTCCCAGAGTGTACTCAGACTCATGTCCATTGAGTTGGTGATGCCATCCAACTAGCTCATCCTCTGTCATCTGCTTCTCCTCCCACCATCAATCTTTCCCAGCACCAGGGTCTTTTCTTCTCATCAGGTAACCAAAGTATTGGAGTTTCAGCTTTAGCATCAGTCTTTCCAATGAATATTCAGGACTGATTTCTTTTAGGATGGACTGGTTGGATCTCCTTGCAGTCCAAGGAACTCTCAAGAGTCTTCTCCAACACCACAGTTCAAAAGCATCAGTTCTTCAGTGCTCGGCTTTCTTTATAGTTCAACTCTCATATGCATACATGACTACTGGAAAAACCATCGCTTTGATTAGATGGACCTTTGCTAGCAAAGTAATGTTTCTGCTTTTTAGTATGCTGTCTAGGTTGATCCTAACTTTTCTTCCAAGGAGCAAGCGTCTTTTAATTTCATGGCTGCAATCACCATCCACAGTGATTTGGGAGCCCCCAAAAATAAAGTCTGTCACTATTTCCCCGTCTATTTGCCATGAAGTGATGGGACCAGATGCCATGACCTTAATTTTCTGAATGTTGAGTTTTAAGCCAATTTTTTCACTCTCCTCTTTCACTTTCATCAAAAGGCCCTTTAATTCTTCTTCATTTTCTGCCATAAGGGTGGTGTCATCTGAATATCTGAGGTTATTTCTCAGCAGCAATCTTGATTCAAGATTGTTCTTCCTCTAGCCCAGCATTTCTCATGATGTACTCTGCATATAAGTTAAATAAGTAGGGTGGAAATATACAGCTTTGACATACTCCTTTGCCTATTTGGAACCAGTCTGTTGTTCCAGGTCCAGTTCTAACTGTTGCTTGCTGACCTGCATATAGGTTTCTCAAGAGGTAGATCAGATGGTCTGGTATTCCCATCTCTTTCAGAATTTTCTACAGTTTATTGTGATCCACACAGTCAAAGGCTTTGGCACAGACAATAAAGCAGAGATAGATGTTTTTCTGGAACTCTCTCACTTTTTTGATCATCCAATGGATGTTAGCAATTTTATCTCTGGTTCTCCTGCCTTTTCTAAAACCAGCTTGAACATCTGGAAGTTCACGGTTTATGTACTGTTGAAGCCTGGCTTGGAGAATTTTGAACATTACTAGTGTATGAGATGTCCATGTGTAGAGTCTTCTCTTGTGTTGTTGGAAGAGGGTGTTTGCTATGACCAGTGTATTCTCTTGGCAAAACTCTATTAGCCTTTGCCGTGCTTCATTCTGTACTCCAAGGGCAAATTTGCCTGTTACTCCAGGTGTTTCTTGACTTCCTACTTTTGCATTCCAGTCCCCTATAATGAAAAGGACATCTCTTCTGGGTGTTAGTTCTAGAAGATCTTGTAGGTCTTCACAGGACCATTCAACTTCAGCTTCTTCAGCCTTACTACTTGGGGCATAGAATTGGATTGCTGTGATATTGAATGGTTTGCCTTGGAAATGAATTAACTACAGCAATTCTTCATTAGAGAAATTGATATGAATAACTTATCTATACATTCTTTTTTGTATCCCATTGTGATATTTGCTGTAATACTATTTTTACTACTACTATTTTTAATACTATTTTTAATACTATTTTTACTATAAACAAAACTTAAAAGACTCTCGGCTTTATGGTGGAATTTAACACCAAGGCAAATGGGTGGACTCTTTGAGATCNTTACTGCTTCCCAGCTGTAAATTTCTCAGTAGAGAATATATTGGCTTTGAGAATTGTAGACAACTTAAATATATTTAGGATCCACAGGAAAATATGGAAGAAGAGTCAGTCCTTTTTTATTCATGATTAGCTCACTAAATTACAAATTCAAAAATCTATCTCTACTTTGTCTTCTGTAAAATAGTATTTAAATTTCCTTGTATATCTGTGAACAGGTATCATTTTGGAAATCTTATTTTTAAATGTATTTTAGATCTTAGTTATAGTTAATAATGTTATAAGTAAGAATAATGTTCCTATATAACTAATAATAAATAATCCTAGCCTATATAAAATACACACATTTATATTCACACACACACACCCACACACACACATATATATATACTGAGTTTAACTCATGTAAATGGTTTTAATTTTCAACAAGATGTATTATTATGATTTGTTTAATATTGCTGTATGAAGAATAATGGAAAATTATCACATGCACACATATTTGTATTTTATGGTGACCCTGGAGACTTAGTTCAGCAGATCATAATTGTAGTTTATATCTGTATATCTGTCCTTAGAGCTAGGACATTTTCCATCCATAACTTTCTCGCTCCCACTTTTCAGTTCTCATGCTGGCAGTTAAACCTCAGAAGCATCCACCCACTTCCAAAATCGTGTCCTGACCCCTGTGTTATGATTCAGCTCCCTTTGCTTAAACATGAGGAGGTCACATTCTGAGGGACTGTTGGTGTTGTTTAGTCCTAAGTCTTTGTGACCCTAAGGACTGTAGCCCAATAGGTTCCTCTGACCATGGGATTTCTCAGGCAAGAATTTTGGAACGGGTTGCCATTTCCTTCTCCAGGGAACTTTCTTGACACAGAGATTGAACCCCTGTTTTCTGTTTGGCAGCAAATCCTTTACCACTGAGCCACCCAGGAAGCCCCATGAGTGCGATAACTTTCCTCAAAATCCATGATATGTAAGGTGAATTCCCAAAAAACATCTACTTCTGCTTCATTGACTATGCTAAAGCCTTTGACTGTCTGGATTACAACAAACTGTGGAAAATTCTTAAAGAAATGGGAATACCAGACAACCTTACCTGCCTCCTGAGAAATCTGTATGCAGGTCAAGAACAGAACTAGACCTGGAGATGTACTGATTCAAAACTGGAAAAGGAGTGTGTCAAGGCTGTATGTAAGTGAAATGCCAGGCTGGATGAATCACAAGCTGGAATCAAGACTAAAAGTGAAAGTCACTCAGTCATGTCTAACTCTCTGTGACCCCATGATGGAATTCTCCAAGCCAGAATAATGGGGTGGGTAACTGAAC
Organism: Neotragus pygmaeus; assembly: GCA_006410875.1. Lineage (NCBI taxonomy): Eukaryota > Metazoa > Chordata > Mammalia > Artiodactyla > Bovidae > Neotragus > Neotragus pygmaeus. The sequence continues at coordinate 830,595 of SJYV01025528.1, forward strand.
CATTCCCTTCTACAGGGGATCTTCCCAACCTAAGGATCGAACTCAGGTCTCCCACATTCCAGGCAGATTCTTTACCAGCTGAGCCACAAGGGAAGCCCGGAATCAAGATTGCCAGGAGAAACATCAACAACCTCAGGTATGCAGATGTTACCACTCTAATGACAGAAAGTGAAGAGGAATTAAAGAGACTCTTGAGGATGAAAGAAGAGAGTGAAAATGCTGGCTTAAAACTCAGTATTCAAAAAAATAAGATCATGGCATCTGGTCCCATCACTTCACGACAAATAGAAGGAGAAAAAGTGGAATCAGTGGCAGATTTTATTTTCTTGGGCTCCAAAATCACTGCAAATGGTGGCTGCAGCCATTAAATTAAAAGACGCTTACTCCTTAGAAGGAAAGCTATGACAAATCTAGACAACGTATTAAAAAGCAGAGACAGAACATTGCCAACAAATGTCAACATAGTCAAAACTATAGTTTTTCCAGTAGTCATGTATGGATGGGAGAATGAAACCATAAGGAAGGCTGAGCACCAAACAATTGATATTTTGGAACTGTGGTGTTGGAGAAGACTCTGGAGAGTCCCTAGGACAGTAAGGAGATCAGACCAGTCAGTCCTAAAGGAAATCAACCCTGGGACTGATGCTGAAGCTGAAGCTCCAATACTGTGGCCACCTGATGTGAAGAGCCGACTTATTGGAAAAGCTCCTGATGCTGGGAAAGATTGAAGGCCAAAGGAGAAGGGGATGACAGAAGATCAAATGGTTGGATGGCATCACCAACTCAATGCACATGAATTTGAGCAAACTCCTGGAGACTGTGAATAACAGGGAAGCCAGGCGTGCTACAGTCCATGGGGTCCTAAAGAGTAGGACACAGCAACAGAATAACAACAGCAACATTTCTATTTTAACATGGCCTGGCTGGGTTTTGCTTTGGGGAAAATTTGCCAAAATATGCTTCTGATATTTTGTTGCAATGTGCCTTTTTTATAAGAAAATAACACAGCCTCATATAACTTTGGCAGGTATAGCTAACCTCTGGACTCTCTTGCTTTATAAGATTGCTTCACAACTGTGCAGACTAGCAGTGTGTCAAACAATTTGCATTTGAACGTGATGATCAGGAAAAAGAGGTTTTTTAAAACATAAAGCTCAGATTAAGAATATATTGTACATGCAAATATGCTGATTGAGATGCAGAGGATGAATTCTAACAGTGGGCAAATCTAGAAATTAAGGCTAACACTTTTCCTGAGTGCCCAGTAATGTCGAATTACAATTGAACACCTATAGAAATAAATGTGACATCCGAATGGTTACCAAATGAATATATTATGCTCTGTGATGTTTCACTGAATTCTAAATGAGTGCAGAATGATGACATACCAAGAGGTGCTGAAGTACTTCAGACACACTCAGTCAAATGTGTGTGGTTAAATAAAAATCCGTGGAATGTTCCTTATATAAAATGAGTTTTTCCCGTTCAGAGGCAAAGTAGAGCAATTTATTTTTTTCTTTTACAGACTCATCACAAGTATGAGTTCACTTTAATAAACTTGCTTCAGCTTTTAAAGAAACTCTTGCAGTTTGAAAGTTACATTGAAGTGTTTTTGAACACTAATGTGATGTTACAATTTTGCCTTTATTGTGTCCTGTGACACTTCAGAGGCTCAGTTGGACTCATGTTGACCCCAGGGATTGCAGCACCCTGTGACGCTTACCCTGTGCCCTGTGGCACTTACTAAGCTTTATTCAGTGAAGTAGTTGTAAGTTGGTTAAGTGGACTAATGGGCACAATACGCTAATGCAACTGAAAGGCTTTCCAATAAACTAGGGAGTTGGGATGTTTTAATTAGTTAAATGTCCTGGTTAATATGCACTTTTTACTATATCTATATAAGAAATCTTAAATGCGCTACATTTAGGTGACACTAAAAATGCACCTATATTCCAAGCGCCTACTCTCTTTGATAGCTGTAGATTCATGATTATTGTTGTTCAGTTGCTAAGTCATGTCTGACTCTTTGAAACCCTTTGGACTGCAGCATGCCAAGCTCCTCTGTCCTCCATGATCCCCAGTGTTGGCTCAAATTTATGTCCATCGAGTCAGTGATGCTATCTCACTACCCCATCTCAGTCACATATTGGACACCTTCTGACCTGGGGGGCTCATCTTCCAGTCATAGTTTTTTGCCTTTTCATATTGTTCATGGGGTTCTTGCAGCAAGAATACTGGAGTGGGTTCCCAGTTTCCTCCTCCTGTGGGCCACAGTTTGTCAGAACTTCACTATGACCCATCTGTCTTGGGTGGCCCTGCCCAGCACGGTTCACAGCTTCTTTGAGTTAATGCAAATTCCTCTGTCAGGACCAGGCTGTGATCCATGAGGGATTAATGGTTAGGGAGTGAATTTCAAAGAGTAAGCTGGTCAACAATGGCCCCTCTGAGGACGGCTCTTGGGGTGGGATCTGCTCCAACAACTGGAGGCGCAGGCAACACCCTTGAGTTTCAGGTCCACGTGTGATGAGGACATCCTGGGACAGAGTTGGGTCAGAGAGGAGGACAGAGAGGAGCCCTGGGAGCTCCTCTTCAGGGGCCATGGACAGAGGGAGCAGAGAGAACTAAGGAAGCAGGAAACACCGCCACAGCCCAGCTCACATCTCCTCAACCGTTCACCATGGAATGCAACCTAGGAAAGTCGTAAAATATTGCAAATCCCAAGTCTCAGTGACTTGCTATGAGGCATTGGTGAGCCCTCTCTGTTTCCATTTTCACACTGCAAAATGGGAGTAAGTGTAGATTGCTGGGTCATTGCAGGTATGGCAGAATCACTTGTATTATACAGAACGAAGTTCACGTGACCAATTAATAGCTGTGGTTACCATTATTTCTCTGGATCTCCCAAGAACCCAGCACCCCAGGAGCTGGCTGTCCAGCCCTGCTCCACAGTAACCCTTGGGCCAAGACCCCTTCCATCCCTGAGGCCCTTCCATGCCCCTGCCCCCCCTCACCCCAATCTTCTTATACTCCCTGCTTCATCCCTGGCACATTAGCCCACAGGTGTGTTCATTCCTCCTATAGTCAAATCCTTTGCCTTAGGGGTTTTCATCCTAGTTGCTCTCTTGATCTTCAAATAAGGGGGTCCCCGTTTCTTGTGGTCTTAGCTTAAATATCTCCACCTCCGTTAGGTCTTCTCTGAGCATCAAATCTGCTAATAAAATTATTTTTAAAAATCTGAAAATTTAAAAAATTTTATATAAAAATTACATAAAATTTTTCAAACCACTCTACTTAACTTTCCCCTAGCCAGTATTACTGTCTCATATTTTCTTGTTGTATTTATCAATGGACTGTTTTTGCCCCACTAGAATGCAAACTGCTTGTGAGCAGAGTTTGGTTTAATCTGTTCTGTGTCTCCTCTACCTCTCTGGTGCTTAAATAAAGGTGCTCAGTATATATTTGTTGGATGAACAAGTGTGTAGCGCAAGATGGCTTGGGGGCTGTGTTTGCATTTTCTAAGTGTGGGGAAGCCCCTCCTTGGTGCAGGCCTTTATGTCTCAGTGTGTAGTTGGGGATGGCGGGCGGTTCTGATTTCCTCAGGGTATTCTGAGGTCTCTTTCCCTCAGATGCAGGCTGACGACTGCTCACTGCTTCTCCTTTTCTTCCCCTTCCTGTCCCTCCTCCTCCTCCACTTTGTTCTCCTTCTTTGTCTTCTGTTCCTACTTTTGCTCCCCCTCCTTCTTCTTCTGGCTCAGTTTGCCTTAGCCTGTCCAGAGACCCAATTTAAGTTTTCCCCACTCAGGAGCAGTCAGTGTGGAATGAAAGCAGCTGGAGGTTACAGTCAATAAGGAGCAAATTAAGGACATAATACTTGTGAATTCAGGTTCCTGTATATAGGGCTCTTAACGAATGTGTGGAACTATAAATTGCCTCGTGTCCATTGAGAATTCAGTACCGCTGGATAAAAAGAGAATAATAGTGTGATGACCTCTTTCTTTTCCAAAAGACACATGGACACTGCCCAGAGAAGCTATAGGCCCCTCACAGGGCCCAAGGCACACTCGCTGACAGTTGCTGGAAGTCCAGTGGAAATCTGCTGGGGTCTTGAAATGGAAGAAGGCTTGAGGAGAGCTGTCTACCTGGAATGAGTGTCTTTCTTCATTTTCTAAAATTTTAACTCTTTGACTTCCAAGAACATCTGATTCAAATAGTCATATCTTATTAATTCTGTATATTGCTGCTATTGTTCAGTCGATAAGTTGTGTCCGACTCTTTGCAACCCCATGGACTGCAGCACGCCAGGCTTCCCTGTCCTTTACCATCTCCCAGAGCTTGCTCAAACTGATGTCCATCGAGTTGGTGATGCCATCAAACCATCTCGTCCTCTGTCATCCCCTTCTCCTCCTGCCTTCAATCTTTCCCAGCATCAGGGTCTTTTCCAGTGCGTTGGCTTTTCACGTCAGGTGGCCAAAGTATCACATAATCATATCTTATTAATTCTGTATATAGAAGATAAATTAAGAAACATCCAATATTCATTACCTCCTGATAGTTTAAATCCCTCTCAAGGGGCATTTCTTCTGGGTTTCCTTTGGCCAGTCATCTTGCTTTGCCTGGCTCTGAGTCTGTATTTGGTTTATCTCGGGGTATTCCTGTGTGTGCATGCCAGTCTCTTAGCCAAGTGAAGAGGTCCATGTGTAGCTTGGCACCACCCTTCTTCTGACCTCCAATGCACTTTATAGTCAGGAAGGTCTCCTCGATCTCGAGAATGAGAAATATGTCGCTTATCTTTAATCGTGGTGGGGCTCGGCTTCTATTGTGCTCGTGCTTGCTTCACATTGGAGTATTGGTCCACAGGGATCCTGTGTGCTAACCCTGAGCCCTTCTAGCTCCTGACTCAGAGGTACTGTATATTTATTTTTAAAAGTCCACATATAAGTGGAACAGGGCAGTTCAAAGCAATGTTGTTGAAGGGTCAACTGTAATTTTGCCAACTTTGCAATTTTGTCATTACTAATTGAACCTTAAAATTATGCTCAGTTCTATTATTTTAAACTTTCTCATGAAATGGGTTACCAGGATTAATCTATAGGCATGCATAGACTTGTACTTTAATCTTCAAATGGCACACTTGTACTATACTTTAATCTTCAAATGGCACACTTGTACTTTAGTTACAGATGGTCTCAATCCTAGCCAGTTACACTTTCAAAGAGCAGAATGTATTTCTAACTGCTTAGGGTCAAGTACATGAATGCTTAACAGTATGTACTCTCAATGGTTTATGGCAATTATCTGAGCTATCTTTGCAAATATCCAAGTGGTAATAATGCTCATATTTGAGCATTAGCTGGGAATGTTATTATCTTCACTTACCTGCCAAATGTGCAATAAAGTAGCTTATCCTTTAGATGGCTATTAAATCTTTAATGTTCAATTATTTCCAAGTCTGTGACCATTATTTTATTTCATATGGTTATTTTAATTAAATTATTGACTTACAGTTATGAAGTATCTTGTTGCATGGCTAATATTTAGTGAATATCTGACTTGAATGATTTCTGCATTGTTGAATTGATCAATCAGATCTCCTCAGCACAGGAATGATATTTGATATTATACTCTTCTATAACAGCAGTTACAGTAAAGAATAGGGCCTTGGACTTGATAAGATGTACATAAAGGAAGTGAACAATGTCTGCTCTGCACAGTTTGGTGGGGATATGATAGTGCTATGGCAACTGTATGGAATGGATTTTTTTTTTTTAATAAAGAGAAGGTTGCTTCACACTTTTAATTTCAATTAAAATGAAATTGTAGAATATAAAATTCCATAATTATGGAAATTAGGAAGCAAGTGTATTGACATTTAGTATAGTTCAAAATAATGAGTGGAAACTAGGGAAAATGAAGCTCAGAACTATTACCAGCTTAATGTTTAGAAAGTTTTAGATCTTGTATATCTTTGAGATTAGTTGTTTGTCAGTTGCTTCACTTGCTATTATTTTCTCTCATTCAGAAGGCTGTCTTTTCACCTTGCTTATATTGGTGGAGATTTAATCTGAGAGCAATCCAATTTCTTGTTATTAAAAATGGCTTTGTTCTTTGTAGTTCCCATTTACAACAAAGTTCATTAAAATTTAAATTTCTTGTTATTTTTCAGAAACATGTAAGAATTCACTGAAGGTACAGTCAGGGTAAGGGTTGACCATGAGTGCTAGCACCCTGTATTACTCTTCTCCTGGCAATCTGGCATTTGAAAGGACAGCTAAGTGGTGTCGAAAGCTGTACTCTTTCGTGTGTGTGTGTGTGTGTGTGTGTGTGTGAGTCACTAGGTCGTGTCCGACTCTTTGCAACCCCATGGACTGTAGCCTACCAGGCTACTCTGTCCATGCGATTCTCTAGGCAAGGATACTGGAGTGGGTAGCCATTCCCTTCACCAGGGGATCTCCCCAACCCAGGGATTGAACCTGTGTCTCCTGCACTATGGGCAGAGTCTTCACTGTCTGACCAATCAGGGAAGCCCACTTTTTCATGCATGAGGTCCGAATTAATCACATACACTGAGTTTCTCAAATTATGGTATGAAAATGCCCCCTTCTATGTCCTCCACACTCCCCCATCCCAACTCCCCCATTCTGGACATATCCTAGGAAAGACTCTGTCTCCTCATAAGGAGAGTTTACTTTTTAAAAATTTCATTTACAAAGACACCTAAAAAATAATGTGAACACATTCTGGATCACCTGAATTGTTGTTTAGTCACTAAGTTGTGTCTGAATCGTCTGAATAACTGTGCTATAACTGAGTACAGTTAGGCTATTTCAGAGCTCCTCTCTGCTTTATTATTATCAGAAACACATAAAATTTGCCATCTTAACCATTTTTACGTGTGCAAATTAACCAAATGTGCATTGTTGTGTTACATATCTCTAGGATGTCTTNATAACTGAGTACAGTTAGGCTATTTCAGGGCTCCTCTCTGCTTTATTATTATCAGAAACACATAAAATTTGCCATCTTAACCATTTTTACGTGTGCAAATTAACCAAATGTGCATTGTTGTGTTACATATCTCTAGGATGTCTTTCGGAGAAGGCAATGGCACCCCACTCCAGTACTCTTGCCTGGAAAATCCCAGGGATGGAGGAGCCTGGTAGGCTGCAGTCCATGGGGTTGCTAAGAGTCGGACATGACTGAGCGACTTCCCTTTCACTTTTCACTTTCATGCATTGGAGAAGGAAATGGCAACCCACTCCAGTGTTCTTGCCCGGAGAATCCCAGGGACGGGGGAGCCTGGTGGGCTTCCGTTTATGGGGTCGCACAGAATCAGACACGCCTGCAGCAGTGACTTAGCAGCAGCAGCAACAGCAGGATGTCTGTCTCATACAGCTGAAACTGCCCATTGACCACTCCCCTCCTCCCAGCTCCTGGAAGCCACCATCGACTTTCTGTCTCTGAGCATTTGACCATTTTGGACTTCTCATATCCTCAAGCTTCATCCATGTTGTAGCATGTCGACTTGCCTTCAAGTTCACGGATTCATCTGCTTGATTGACTCTCCTTTTAATTCTTTTTAGTGAATTTTTCAATCCATCTTCTGAATTCTTAAGCACCGGTATGTTTGTTTAATTCTTTTTATGAGTGTCGTATCTCCTAATGTTCTCATTTTTTAAATGCACTATTTTCCTGATTTCATTCAGTTATCTATCTGTATTGTCTTGAAGTATTTGACTTCCATAAGATGATTACTTTGAATTCTTTGTCAGGTAAGTCATAGATCTCCATCTCTTTAGTGTCATTTTCTGGAGAATTTGTTCCTTCAGTTGGGCTGAGTTTCCCTGTTTCTTCATATACCTTATTATTATTATTATCTGTCACGATAGGAAAAAAACCTAGACACTTTCACCAGTCATTATATAGCCTGGCCTCATATAGGGGAAGGGCTTCACCAATCAATTTGGGTAGAGCCTCTGGGGGCGTCTCCAGCCTTTTATCAATATGGGTCATCTCAAATTGTGTGCCCTTTCCCCAGTGGGTATTTGATGGCTTCCTTTTCAGGAGTTTGTGATATCTTGCTCCCTCTGGTGTTTCTCTGTGGTACTACAGGTGCTGTTCTCCATGGCCCCCAAACATCCAAGATGTGCTGGGTTTCCTTGTTGCTGTTGTCGTTGCTGTCGTTTTTTTCATTTTAATTGGAGTATAGTGGCTTTACAATGTGCTATTTCCTGCTGCACAGCAAAGTGAAACAGCCATACATATATATATATGTCCTCTTTTATGGATTTCCTTCCCATTTAGGTTACCACAGAGCATTGAATAGGGAAAAACTAGGGGGTGATGGAATCACTCATGACCCATATTGAAATTCAGAAAATACTGTAGCTGCCAAAAGCACTTTCACATTCTAAATATGATTTGACTGCAACAAAGTGACATTTCTGTCATGATAATTTAAAAAGTGAATACATAACAAAAAATGTTAATTTAAATTTTTATTATTTGTGTATAATTTTAAATTGTTTGCTTAGCGTCATGTGAATTGTAAGAAATATGTGCCTTTTGTTACTCAACCAGGTAACATCAAAATAAAAATAGTCAATGTGGGCTATCTGCTAGTTTATTTCTCTTTAGAAGAGCTTCCTACCTGTTACAAGTTGTATTATGTGCTGCCCAAATTTCCTGGGTTGAAGTCCTAACCCCAAGTACCTCAGAATGTGACCTTTCTTGGAAATAGGATCATTGCAGATATGATTAGTTAAGATAAAGTCATAATGGAGTAGGGTTGGTTCCTGATCTAATAGACTTGTGTCTTTATAAAAAGGGGAAATTTAGATACAGGGCGCATATACAGGAGGGCTTCCCAGGGGGCGCGAGTGGTAAAGGACCCACCTGCCGATTCAGGAGGCATAAGAGACTTGGGTTCGATCCTTGTGCTGGGAAGATTCTCTGGAGGAAGAGAATGGCAACCCACTCCAGTATTCTTGCCTGGAGAATCCCATGGACAGAAAAGCCTGGTGGGCTACAGTCCTTAGGGTTGCAAAGAGTCGTACACAATTAGAGCAACTTAGCACGCATATATCCAGGAAGAATGCCACACGAACGTGAAGATGGCCATCTTCGAGCCAGTGATAGACACCTGGAACAGTGTTCCTCTTGGATCTAAAAAGAACTAACACTCTCATGTCTTGATTTCAAAATTCTAGGCTCCAGACCCATAAGACAATAAATTTATATGATTTAAGCCATCCAATTTGTGATACTTTGTTATAGCAACCCTAGCAAATTAACATATCTGACTGAGGTTCTGAAAAATACTTAGCTTTCTTCTCCTCTGTAAATTTGCTCAATATTCTTGAAGCTTTCTCACATGACTCATTTTGGCAAAAATTCTATATATATATATAATCTGTTTTTAAACTACTTTTCCCAATTGTCCCGTGAATTTACTTGTAATATTATTTATTCAATTAAACTGGAGCTTACAAGATCTGTTTTTAAATAGTTTCAATGATGTCACTTCCTTTTTTGCTGACCTTTCTTTTTTTACACAGTTTTGGAGAGTCAGAAACCCTAGGACCAATTGACCATCATCGAGAAAACTGCCAAGATACAGCGTATGTGAATGTGACATGTAACTCGATTGTGATGGCGCTGTATCAAAAGAATGCACAGTAAACTCCATTGCATTCTTTATAGTCATCATTGGTATAGTATTTAATACTTACATAATTGCCCTTCACTTTTCTGGCTTCTTCCTTTTGTCATTCTTCCTACCTGTCTGGGCATTACTGCTTGTCCTTTTTCTGTATTTCTCTTGACTATATATATCTCGATTACATATTACATATCCTTGTCTCAATTCACATGCAATATTTTTCTTGAAAGATGAAAATTATTTGATTATGTTTTAGAGAATTTAGAGAATTAGAATTTAGAGAATTTCTTGCCTACTATTTGTGCTCCTAGAGCTAAAGAAAAAGGATGTCAAGAAATCGCCTAAGAGAAAAAGAAAATAGTCTCCAGATTCCATCATTTCCCATAAATTCTCTTTGCTTTTTCTCTGACTAATGAATGCAGAGTGGAAATTGCTCACACTCCAGCAGCAACTTGGATACAGAGATGCTTGCAGAAGGCCTGGAGTGTCATTCAGGATTCATTCATTTTCTATGCAGATCATGGCATCTGAGTTAGGACAGGAGTGTCAGAGGGAAAGGGTGTGTTCTAGGCACTGCAAACTGTCAAGGTGACTAGGTGGCATAGCAACTCATTCAATTATAAAAATAAATCTGAAAAGAGAGGGTATCAGGCACGAATTTTCTATTTCACTCCTGTCAATGTCAGATGGAGAATATACGTTGAAAATCTTAGTTACCGGGATCCCAGAAAAAAGCATTAGGGAAAGAATAGTAGCAGAAAATCCAGCCCTACAAAGACAGGAATATAAAATACACTCATCTTCAGGTTACTTGAGATTGCTATAATTGACAACTTTTGAGATATTTTCTGAATTAGAGGCAGGGAGTAACTTTCTATAAAATTAAAATATGTATATATATATATATATATGTAGTGCATTCTGAACTTTATGGAATTGTGTGTTTTGAGTTTTTTAATGAAAATTTTGTACTCACTTTTACCCACAGGAGTGTTTTTCTCCAGCATTAATCTTGTCATAAACCAAGTAAGTAGCAAAGACCAGGGAATACTTAACATTCAGGAAAGAAATTTAATTGAAAATCAATCCTAAATAATACAGCCATACTCTAAAGATGGGTCTGCCCTTTTTCGGCTTGAGTGTGTAAGGGTAAAGTGTCATGGAGGTCAGTTTGGGGCTGAAACACTGTTCTGGGAGACATCCCTTCGGCTACAGCTGTGAACTCTGTAGGAGCCAGACTCCATGCCTGGTGCTCAGCAATTAAACCTAATTGGCCACCCCCCTTCTCTGGGAGGGGGATTGTGGAGATGCTAATTAGCAGAAAGCCTTGATTTTTCCACCAGGTGCTCTTTCACTTCTTCAGATATTTAAAGTGAAATTTTAGAGGTAAAAATCCCCCCCTAATGATATGAATTTTGATGTGGAGAGCCAGGGAGGAAGTTGCTCGCATTCTAAAATACATATGTGGGTCCCACAAGGAGTTCCACCTGAAGATGAGAGGCTATTGTAAATTTAATCTATGAGAAAAGTGTTCGTTAATCTCCTATCCACGAACCCACCCTCCTCTGGTGCAGACCAAGGAAATAGGTAGAGAGGGAAGTTGGGTGATATTTTTAAAGAACTGATTATAGAATTTTAGTCAAACTTTGACATAATTTTTTTTATTTCATGGCATATGAAACATGAAAGTCTTACAAAATCAGTGTGCTTATAATCACGTCGATCATATTTGTAGCCACTTTTAGGGTTTATAAAGAAATTATTTATTGCTTACAGAAGGCACACGGACACAGTTTCAGTGTGTTGTATTTTCTGGGTTTGGATTAGACATTACAAGCATTAAAAATGTGTTTACTGTGTATGTCGCACTACTCTGTGAAAGGAAACCTTCTGGCCCTAAAGATGCTTATAACTTATATGTGGAAAGGAGATAGATAATATAGAATATTTGAGTGAACATTCCTACCTTTATCAGATCATACATAAACACTTAAACTTTAAAAGTGGAAGTTTTGTTTATTTCCAAGGTATTTCAACACTTCAGACATCTTTCTAGAGGAAAATTTTAATTGTGTTACTTTGTTGCTTAAACTTTCCAGTAGCTTCCTGCCCACTTGAGTTCTCCATCATATCTTTCTATGAACCTCATCCTTTCCCTTTAATAGAAAGTATCATTGGCCTTGTTTATTCTCTCCGCTGCTAAGCTGTATTTTCCAAAGAGGCAGGTGTTCTGTCCTCCCTGTTTATTTTTGTCTCCCTAGAAACTGGTGCCTTGAATACTTCATAGCAAGTATTCAGTACTCCAGAAATGACTGGAACATGTGACTATTAATATCTCTAACTTGCGGTACATCAACAGGCAACAAAGCAAAGCCGAAAGGAGAAATTCTCTTCTGTGTGGACCTCTGGAGCCTTGACTTAATAGGTATTGGCTGGGAAGAGGAGTGGTAGAATTTCTAAGGTGCCATATGTCTCCACTGTCAGATGCAGACTCAGAAATGAGGAGACCAGTGAATGTGAACAAAGATAAGATGAGACTGTAAACCACTCACTCAAGCTTGGAGCTGGCTGGGCACTGAGGTTTCCTAACCTCACAGTGCTTTCACTCTCTTTCCCCAACACCTTTAATATCCTATCACCCTATCTGCTAGGGTTTTAGGATTGGTTTAAGCCTCACTTATTCCTTCAATTTTTTTCTTTTGAGTCTATTCATGTTCCAAACACACACACACACACACACACACACACACACACACACGCGCGCACACACACACATATCTTTCTCCTTTTCTTAAGCTCTCTGCTCCATCCCAGCTGACTTATACAAGGCCTTCTATCATGCATTCCTGTAACAATTTCTCTATTGTGTGATCAGTGAAAGTAACATGTTATTTAACCCATCAAGAGAAGTCCCTACTCACTTTTCTATGAACCACAGTTATGAAGCAACTCAACAGTTAATTATTTGCTGGATTAATTAATGGTTGAAAGGATTATATAGATAACTGGAAAAATGATGAATGGATGGTGAAAAATGGTGAATGGATGGAAAGATGGTGAAGGAATGGATGGATGGTGGATGAAATGGAACAGTAACTTCTTTTTACATTATCTTGTCAACTGGGATAATTCTTATACTCCAACAATAGATTAGGTGTTAATGCTGCTGCTGCTGCTAAGTCGCTTCAGTCGTGTCCGACTCTGTGTGACCCCAAAGACGGCCGCCCACCAGGCTCCGCCGTCCCTGGGATTCTCCAGGCAAGAACACTGGAGTGGGTTGCCATTTTCTTCTCCAATGGATGAAAGTGAAAAGTGAAAGTGAAGTATGAGAGTAAAACCTCTGTAGGAAGGAATTAATAGCAAAATAATAAGTAAAGTAAAACAGTCTTACTGCAAATAGTCTCATGCTCAGTCTTAAACATTTATATTATACAACATATATTAAGATATTTTCCCAATTTGTGGAGATTTTTTTTTTAGGTTTAGAGTGGAGGTAGAACACATTTTTTAAAATGAGATACCCCCCCCAAAAAATCATTGATTTTAGTTCATTGTTTTGATTATGGTTTTCCTTAAAACTTCTTCCTATACCATTTATTTAGTGTGTGCATGCTTCCTTGGTGGCTCTGACAGTAAAGCGTCTACCTGCAGTGCAGGAGACCCAGGTTCGATTCCTGGGTCGGGAAGATCCCCTGGAGAAGGAAATGGCAATCCACTCCAGCACTCTTGCCTGGAAAATTCCATGGACGGAGGAGCCTGGAAGGCTGCAATCCATGGGGTCGCTGAGGGTCGGACATGACTGAGCGACTTCACTTCACTTCACTTAATGAATTAGTGGATTCATAAGGATGTGTCCTATGCCTCCTATAGTGGAAAACATATTTATTTTAAAAATTTGTATAGCACCACTATTTAGTATTATTCCCAGTAGACACACATTGATTAAGTAGAAATGGAGCAATTGCTTTGATGTCTACTCAGAGGGTTCTCAGAACTATAGCAACACAGTAAATGAAGCTGTCGTTCAAGTGGGCAAAATTGTTCCACTGCAATATTGAATAACTGAAATACGGAGCCACAAGGAATTTGACACAACTGAAACCATATTTGGTACACTTAAGATCTGAAATGATGACTTCTTTTTAGATGACAGCAAACAGCAGATCCAGAAGCAGCAAAGTTTCAGTTGAGTCATCTCACTTGAGACACTTATTTTGAATGCAATCTGTTTAACTCCAATTTTTACCATGTTTAGAAAATATAGGCCTCTTTTCCAGGGCACTTCTCATATCCATTTGTAGGCAGCTTGTTGAAGAGCATCCAAAGAGAAAAATCCCATCTCATGCGAAGTAGTATGCTTTGACATTTTTGTGGAGAGACTGTTACTTTTCCACTGTTGATTACTGCCTCCTGCTCTCAGGGCATGACTTCCTGCAAGTTCAGTGCAGGCCTGCATTCACAGAGCAAAGATGTCTGAGCATTTTCCCTGCGTTCCCTGTAATAAGACTACTTATTTTATAGGCTTTGGGTAGTTGTTCGGAGACCATTCTACATGAACCTCTCACTTTTCTGCCCATCTTGCAAACAGTTTGCAAACAGCCTTGAAAAATAGTGTATCTCTCTCCAGAGCCAAGGATGGAGCCAAGTCACTGGCCCCAGATGGAGTTCCTCTCCTCTGGAGGCCAAGAATCCTGGTGTCATTCGCAGCTCAGCAGAAACCTTTCAGAACACAAACCATTGGGTATACAGGTGTCAACCAGCTCTCTGCTCATTACATTGTGGGAGCAGGAGCTCGAAGATCCTGAAACTTTGCCTGCTGCTTTTACTCTGAGTAATGACATCATTAGTTTCCGATTCAGGAGTCTTGTGTCTTCTGCTAGCATCTGTGGGATTACAGCAGGCCAGCTTGTTAGCCTGAAAATAGGATAACATCTCATATCCTTCCAGTAAGGGAGAACAGGGAGGTAAGATGTTATTTTCAGCATTCTGATGTAGAATTAATTAATGAAAGCTTTGGTTTTAACAAGTACTTGTACTTCTAGTATATTAAATAATGTTTTACTGATGGCTGAGCTGTATGGTAAGTTTAAAATAGTGCTAAGAAGAAATGCTTCATTATGACACAGTATGTGCATTTATTCAGTGTTACAGCAAGGGTAAAATTAAATTTGCATATGTATAGCATAGCTCTTCACAGCCAGCACTTTGCATGTTTTGTTGAAATGTTGCTACTTTCCTAAGCTTAACATTTTAAACTTGAGAGAAAAGTAACCTTAAATTAAAAGAGTTGTATAATTAAAAATTTTCAGGTACTTTCTACCATAAAGTTCCTCAATTATTTTCCTATATTTCATGCCCCCCCTAATTTCTATTTTTTCTAAGGCATGTTTCAAAATGTGCCTGGTTAATAAAACTCGCTATGTTTGTTCGCATTCAAATATGGTTATACTTTAAAACTCATAGAGTTTAATTACTGCTAAATATTATTTTGAATTTATGAAACATTATGATTATATGTTTATAGGTTTGGGAGCATTCTCTTAAAATATTTAAGAAGCCTAATTTAAACAACAGTTTTAAATAATTCAAATATAGTTTCAATAGTTGCATTTCATAAAATAAGAATTTTCATTAAGTACCTTACTTGAATTTAAATAACTTTTAATTTCATATTGTAGGCTTAATAAAAGTAATTCAGCCTAATAATTTGCTATTATATTTCTGATTTAGAATTACTTGAAAATGTAAATTCAGGGATATATAATGGTATTCTTTTTCGTTATGCAAATCTAGATTTTTAGTAATGTCTGATAATTATGTTAATGGTGATAGATATGTTTGACATTAGTTGGTTATGTATATTTTATAGTTTTTTATCTTTCTTGTTAACACACTGTCTTTCATAGATTAGTTTGTGTGGTTTATTTGTCGTTCAGTCACTAAGTTGTGTTTGACTCTTTGTGACCCCATAAAGTACAGCATGCCAGGCTTTTCTGTCCTTCACTATCTACTGAAGTTTACTCAGACTCATGTCCATCGAGTCGGTGATGCCATCTAACCATCTCATCCTCTGTTATCCTCTTCTCTTGCCCTCAATCTTTCCCAGTATCAAGGCCTTTCCAATGAGTTGGCTCTTCACATCAGGTGGCCAAATATTGGAGCTCAGCTTCAGCATCAGTTCTTCCAATGAATATTCAGGGTTGATTTCCTTTAGGATTGACTGGTTTGATCTCCTTGCAGTCCAAGGGTCTCTCAATAGTCTTCTCCAACAGCACAATTTGAAAGCATCAGTTCTTTGGTGCTCAGCCTTCTTTACGTCCAACTCTCACATCAGTACATAACTATTAGAAAAACCATAGCTTTGACCATATGGACCTTTGTTGGCAAAGTGATGTATGTCTCTGCTTTTCAATACCACTCTCTAGGTTTGTCATAACATTTTTTCCAAGGAGCAAGAGTCTTTTAATTTCATGGCTGCAGTCACCATCCATAGTGATTTTGAGGCCTAAGAAAATAAAATCTGTCACTGTTTCCACATTTTCCCCATCTATTTGCCATGAAGTGATGGGGCCAGATGCCATGATCTAAGTTTTGAAATGCTGATTTTTTTAAGTCAAATCTTTCACTTTCCTCTTTAACCCTCATCAAGAGGCTCTTTAGTTCCTCTTCGCTTTCTGCCATTACAGTGGTATCATCTACATATCTGAGGTTGTTGATATTTCTCCCATCATTCTTAATTCCAGCTTGTGATTCATCCAGCCCAGCGTTTCACATTGTGAGCTCTGCATATGAGTAAAATAAGCAGGGTGACAATATACAGTCTTGACATACCCCTTTCCTGATTTTGAACCAGTCCATTGTTCAATGTCCAGTTTTTAACTGTTGCTTCTTGACCTGCATACAGGTTTCTCAGGAGACAGATAAGATCATCAGGTATTCCCATCTCTTTAAGAATTTTCCAGTTTGTTGTGATCCACACAGTCAAAGGTGTTAGCATAGTCAATGAAACAGATTAGATGTTTTTGAAATTTCCTTGGTTTTTCAATGATCCAACAGATGTTAGTGGGGATTTAATCTCTGGTTCCTCTGCCTTTTCTAAATCCAGCTTGTATATCTGAAAGTTCTCGATTTACATACTGTTGAAGCCTAGCTTGAAGGATTTTGAACATTACCTTGTTAGCAAGTGAAATGTGTGCCATTGTACATTAGAGACTAGCAACTTCTGCTGTGCAGAAATGAAAGCTTACCTTTGAGAAGCATGTTTCATTGTAAACCCTGCTTTTTTCTCTCTTCATTTCTTGTTTTTTCCCTAGTTCTGTAACTTCCTTCCTTCTTTTTTTTTTTTTTTAAGAATACATTTGAATCAGTTCTAATGAGATGGATGAAACTGGAGCCTATTATACAGAGTGAAATAAGCCAGAAAGAAAAACACCAATACAGTATACTGACACATATATATGGAATTTAGAAATATAGTAATGATGACCCTGTATGTGAGACAACAAAAGAGACACAGACATATAGAATGGACTTTTGGCCTCTGAGGGAGAGGGAGAGGGTGGGATGATTTGGGAGAATGGCATTGAAGCATGTATACTATCATGTAAGAAACGAGGCACCGGTCTATGTTCGATGCAGGATGCAGGATGCTTGGGGCTGGT
>SJYV01025528.1:847963-863656 GCA_006410875.1 Neotragus pygmaeus
GAGGGAGTAGGAGAGGGCGGGATGATCTGGGAGAATGGCACTGAAGCATATATACTGTTATGTAAGAAACGAATCACCAGTCTCTGTTTGATACAGGATGCAGGATGCTTGGGGCTGGTGCACGGGGATGATCCAGAGAGACAATGTGGGGTGGGAGATGGGAGGGGGATTCAGGATTGGGAGCTGATTCATGTGGTGGATTCATGTCGATGTATGGCAAAACAAATACAGTATTGTAAAGTTGAATAAAGTAAAAAAAAAAGTACAAATGAGTTGAAATTGATAGCTTATGAAAATTATTTGACTACTCAGATCGGAAGTCATTTTACAGAGACAATTTAGAGCGTGATAGAAAATAGAAGGTATGAAATGAGAAACTAAATTAGGTCTGTATGAGATAGGTGTGCATTTGGGGAGGTTCCTTATTTAAGGTTGAAACGAAGCAATGATTATAACCCAGATCTGATACATGATTATGTCTCAGCAAGAGAGAACAAAATAACTGAGATTGTTTGCAAGAGGCAAATATTATATTGGATTTTGAAATCTATGCTAATTAAAAAGAGAAATAGAAGGAGAAGATGGACAGTGAAAAGCAATATAGGTAAATAACAGAGTGGGGATAATCTAACAAGGTAAAAAAAATGTTAAGATATAGAATTCTTTGAATCATGAATCATCACAGATGAGTAATGCTAATGAAAAAATGTAGTGTTTGAGCCTTGAAATAATAAGTTGATTTAATATAGAGTAAAAGATTTTGAGCATGGAGGAATTGATGCTTTTGAACTGTGGTGCTAGAGAGGACTCTTGTGAGTCTTTTGGACTGCAAGGAGATCCAATCAGTCCATCCTAAAGGAGATCAGTCCTGGGTGTTCACTAGAAGGACTGATGTTGAAGCTGAAACTCCAATATTTTGGCCACCTCATGTGAAGAGTTGACTCATATAAGACCCTGATGCTGGAAGGGATTCGGGGCAGAAGGAGAAGGGACTACAGAGGATGAGATGCCTGGATGGCATTACTGACTCGATGCACATAAGTTTGGGTGAACTCTGGGAGTTGGTGATGGACAGGGAGGTCTGGCATGCTGCTGTCCATGAGGTAACAAAGAGTCAGGCATGACTGAGCAACTGAACTGAACTGAACTGAAACGATTTTAAAAGCAAATAAAAGTTTTAGAGG
The DNA here is from genome assembly GCA_006410875.1 of Neotragus pygmaeus. Classification (NCBI taxonomy): domain Eukaryota; kingdom Metazoa; phylum Chordata; class Mammalia; order Artiodactyla; family Bovidae; genus Neotragus; species Neotragus pygmaeus. The sequence goes on from SJYV01025528.1 coordinate 849,148, forward strand.
CATTTTGATGTTGAGGTCATGTAGAATATAGTAGAGATGAAGAAAAGAGTGAGCCAGAATCTCAAGCCATAAATAAATGGCAGTGATTTGCAAATATAGTTAGTTATGGTTAGTTCAGTTCAGTTCAGTCACTCAGTCGTGTCTGACTCTTTGCGACCCCATGGACAGAAGCACACCAGGCCTCCCTGTCCATCACCAGCTCCTGGGGTTTACTCAAACTCACGCCCACTGAGTCAGTGATGCCATCCAACCATCTCATCCTCTGTCATCCCCTTCTCCTCTCCCCTTCAATCTTTCGCAGCATCAGCATACTAACTATTAGTAGATAATGTTAGTAGATAATGACTATGAGAAAGAGAACGATTTGTAGAGCTACACGCCTTGAGTTTTTTGTCTGTTTGCTTGCTTGCTTTGTTTTAAATCTGGTTTCTCAGAGAGGAAAAGTGGGAAATTATTTTGAAGTGGTAATGAGGAGCTGAAACAATATCTATTCTGCTTCCTGGCTCTATAACCCATGGAGGAATGGAAGAAAATATTGCTTCCTGCAGAGTCTTTAAGGATTGTGATTTCAACAAACAACTGTCAGATTTTCTAAAGGAAGAATGAATAATATATTTTAAAAAAACACTTAAAGACCAGTACAGTTTTGAGAATCAGATAAAAGTAACTCTAAAAGATACCACAGAATAGTTTTTGTTTTCTTTAGTTTTGATTTCTTTTGGCAAAAGTTGATAAGTGCAATACTGATTTAGAGCATTTAAAACCCCAAATGTAAAAAATTCTACATATAGACGTTTATTTTTTCCAAATTATTTCCCCCAAAACTTCAAAAGATGAGAATGAGTATGTATTTGAATAATCTCTTTCATTGGGAAAATTGATGCACAAATTTTAGATAATTGTTCTTTTTTATCTCAAGTACTTTGATGATTTTATTTCTAAAAATGCTTTATTTTACATAAAATAATTATTTTTCTAATTTATCCTATAATTTAAATATTTACTACTTATACATGCTGCAATGACTTTTTCATAAAAATTACCTAAATTCCCTCAAAACCATTTGTAAATATGACCATTGTTTTTTGTCATGCTAACTTGGCAGTGGATTATTCCATTCACCCCTGAGATTTCAGCAGGCAATTCTATCAGCTCAATATAAATAATGGCTAGTTTCCTTAAGGCTCCTATTATAAAAGAACAAAAGAACTCATATATTCTCTGTTGCAGAAAGAAATGCCTCTATTGATAACCTGCTCTTTCTTCTGTTCTCTTCACTGGGAAGTATGGAGTGGGATAATACCTCAATGAACAGAGGTGTTCATATCAGAAGACATCAAGATCACTGACTCAAAGATAATCCATTTAAAAACATTCCAATTCATTTTAGAATGGAAGAGTAAATGGTCATAATGGCCATGGTAAGACAAATTTAATAGTGATGATTTAAATATTCATTTCTTATGTGTTCTTTCTATAAATGCTCCTGCCTGATGGGCTTCTCTGGTGGCTCAGGAAAGAATCTGCCTACCAATGAAGGAGACACAGGTTTGATCCCTGCATTGGGAAGATCCCGTGGAGAAGGAAATGGCAACCCACTCTAGGATTCTTGCCTCGGAAATCCCATGGACAGAGGAGTCTGGTGGGCTACAGTCCCAACTTGCTTGATCTTTTTTGGTATAATCCTAGGTCTCAGCAGGTCACACCACCTGCATATTTATGATGAGGTTAGGTAATATATTATTCTAAAGAGAGTTATCTGTGTGGCTTGGCTAGATCTCTGAAGGCTCTACTGTTAGGTACTTAGCAACAACAACACCATTTTGAAGACTATAAATACATTTCCAACAAGAAATTTGGTAGCTTGCCTTATTATTTTAAAAAGCAAGAAGACACTGTTGACTCTTTTGCAGCAATGCATTCTTTGAACAGAGACCTCAAGCCTGAGAGAGAAAATTTAAAGTGGCCACTCATGACCAGTTCATACACATGAAAAGACTTTTCTTTTCATATTCATGAATACCTGCTCAAAAGTAGATCAAAGTCAGGATTCTAAAACAATGAAACAGTGTATCCTTTGCAGACATCATCTCTAATAGAGAACCATCAGAAACTCATAATAACATTAGAAATAATTTGATACAATGTTTTCCACAAGAAATTAAACTGTTATAACAAATTTAAATATTTGTTAAGTGGGTTGCCAATCCTGCTCATTTGATCTTGTTATATGAAAAAAAAAAAAAATCAAGATACTGTTTGAGCACTGCAGCTGTAAGGTTTGCATGGTTCTCTACTACTAGGTTGTACATCATTTGGAAAATAAAAGTCAAATTCTTTTCACTTAGTTATAAAAACAAAAACATCAGCCACAAACTAATAATTTTAACTTTAATGGAAAATAAAGTGAAGTCTAATGTACCATTTTATCATTTTAGCATCATTTATATTACACTAGATTAATATAAGCACCAAGAAGGCAGTCTCATTCAAGTTTGTAAATTAGAAATAAAACTGTAAAATAAATAAGAATGACCTTATTCAGTGCTTTCAAACTAAGCAGGGTATTGTCATAAAATTATAATTTTGTCACTAATTACTATTTTCAGTATATTGAAAAATTATAGGCATTAACATTAAAAGTCACTTTAAAATGCTTTGTTCACATTAAATTAGCCCCTTTTAGAGTATTTCACAATATTTTTATGAAGCAATTTGCATTTATACTGAGCTTGTTTTTCATATAATGTTCATATTTCTATTGAAATACTTATCCCATTTGAGTACATTTTGTGAAGTTGAACAGCAGGAAAATAATAGAGCTCAATAAAGAATTATAATAAATATTCTAAGAAATAATATCTATATTGAATCTGCCCAATAATTGGGGAACAGTTTAAGGACAAAAATACTACTTGAAATTACAAATAGATAATATGCTCTAATAATTTTCTCTTTATCTTCCAAGAGATTTGGGAAGTATCATTTCTCAGTCTTACCTAGGGAAATGCCCTACTTGACCTGGGAAGCTTAATCAACTAAACTAGTTCAGTGTGGGCAATTCACTTGCATAACTAAGTACCCATCATTCTCAAATGCAGTGATTCATTATGATTAAAGTAGATATTGGTATTTGGAGTAGCTGAGAGATAGCAGCTGAGAAAGGAAAATGAAGTTCTTTGAATGGCTGCTAGTCTCTACTTCGCTTGTGAACTTCCATAAAAATTATTAATCTATTTATGCCTTGGTTGCATAACATCATACAGAAAATACAATTTTTGAATACATGAAAATCATTCCCCAGAGTAGATTTTTAAAATATAAAACCATTTCTAATTTTAAATAGGGTATATAATAATCACTGTAGTTTTATATATTCTATATGACTTAGTGGGGTAAGTGTTTTCAGGCTGTGGCATATAAACTTCAGAATCCCTTGGCTATTTGTTAAAAATACACATCATTGAGGTGGCCAAGATGGCAGAGTAAGAAGACTCTGTGTTCACATCCTCCCACAAGCATACCAAAATTACATTTTTACAGAGCAATTCTTGATAAGAATTACCTACAGACTAGCAGAATTTTCAATTTTTCCAGAACTAAAGATAAAGAAGGAACCACAATGAGATGGGTCAGAGGAGTGGAGATACCAGAAAGTCAAGGACCACACTCTTGGGTGGACAACCAACCAACAGGATGATAATGACAGTTGTAGAGATTCTCCTCAAGGAGTGAGGGGTCTGAGCTCCAAATCAGGCTCCCAATCTGCAGTCCTACACCAGGAATACAAACGCTTAGAACATCTGGCTTTAAAGGGCAGAGGGGCTTGCATACAAGAGAGGCAGGAGGTTGTAGGAAACAGAGTTATGCAAAGGGTTAATGCAAAAAACTCACACTCTCTAAGATCTAGTGTAGAGACAGTAAATTGTAAATATCTTAGATCATACCCACTCATTGCTTTAGGAGAGTCTCTCAGAGATGGGAGGTAAATAGCATACCTCTGCAAAAATAGATGCTGTTGGCAGCCATTTTGTGGAGCTTGTTCTAATACTAGGACACTGATGTTGGAAAGGACCCTCTCATATTGGAGTCCTCTCACTAGTCCATTAGTTCTAGGGGCTTACGTGCCCACCAATCAGTAAGAAATAGCCCCAGGAACCCCAGAGCCCCATCGCCAGCTGTCACAGGACCCATGACCATCTACCAATAGGCAAACACTAGCCCTGGGACTCTCTGGGCTGGAGGTCAGCTGTGCTGGGACCCAGTCCCACCCTTGAGTGGGCTAGCAGCCACTGTTTAAGGCAGGACCTGGCAGCCAAGCAGATCAAGGTAAGCCCTGCTTCCCAGCTCACCTATATTAGTTGGTCCTGCCACAACAGAAAGGACCACACAATCTACTCTGGGAACTTCTCCTAGAGCATATTGTTCTGGTGAGCAGATGAGAGTGTGCTGCTGGGACCAATAGGCTGTATCTTATACAAGGCCACTTCCCCAAGATTAAGAGGCCCCTGAACCTAACACATACAAATAAAAACAGAGAGGTAAGGGAAAAATGAGGCTACAGAAGAATATGTTCCAAGTGAAGGAACAAAATAAAATACGAGAAGAAGAAATAGGTGACATAAATTTAAGTAGTTTACTCAATAAGAAGTTCATGATAATGATCATAAAGATACTCAACAAACTCTAGGGGAGAATGGATGGACACAGTGAGAATTTGAACAAAAAATTAGAAAACATAAACAACCAAACAGAAGCAAATTATATCACAATAATGCAAATAAAGATAACTAGAAGAAATCCACAGAAAACCAAATGATATGGAGGAATGGATCAGTGAAGTGGAATACAGGGTTATGGAAATCATTCAAACTGAATAGGAAAAAAAATGAGAAAAAAATAATTTTAAAAATAGCATAGTTTAAGAGATCTCTGGTATGACATCAAGCATATGAACATTTGTGTTATGTGGCCCTGGAAGGCAAAGAGAAAGGGCCACAAAACTTACTTGAAGAAATAATAGCTAAAAATATCCTTAACTTGGGAATGGAACCTGATATCCAGATCTGGGAATCACAAAGAGTCCCCATCAGCATCAACCCAAAGAGGTCTACACCAAGACATACTGTAATTTAGAATGGCAAAAATTAAAGATGAAGATAGGATCTTAAGAACAAGAGAAAAGCAACAAGTACAAGGGAACTCCTATATGCCAATCAACCTTTCAGAAGAAACTATGCAGTCCAAAATGTAGTGACAAGATATATTTAAACTGATGAAAAAACAAACAAAACTATAGGCAAGAATACTCTACCTGGCAAGACTATCACTCACATTTGAAGGAATGACAAATATTTTAGAGAAAAGTAAAGCTAAAAGAGTAGAGAATCATTAAACCAGCTTTAACAAGAAATGTTAAACAGGCTTCTCTGAGTAAGAAGGAAAAGACCACAACTAGAAATATACAAGATTTAAAAGAAAAAAACTCACAATAGCCAATGTAAATATACAGAAATAGTAGAATAAACCACTTATAAAGACAGTAGGAAAGTTTAAAAATAAAAGAAGCAAAATAATCTATATCCACAATAAGTAGTTAAAGGATACATAAGATAAAAAGGTGTAAAATACATCAAAAAGTTAAATATTATGAAGAATAAAACTACAGGGTTCTTAGAATATTTCTGAACTCGTTTTTTGAGACCAGTTTCACCCTGCCCCAAACCAGATGAAGATACCTCAAAAAAGGAAATTGCAGGGACAGAGATTGAAAGTAAACATAGATGCAAACAAATCCTCAACAAAATACTAGCAAACTGAATTTAACAGTACATTACATGGAGCATGCTTTATGATCAATTAGGATTTATCTCAGGAATACAAGGATGCTTCAATATCTGTAAATCATCCCATGTGATAAACAACAATTACAAATTGAAGAATAAAAATTATATGATGATAAACTGAAATAATTCTTTGGCAAAATTCAGTACTCGTTTATTATAAAACCAAACAATGTGGGTTTAGACGGAACCTACCTTAACACACACACACACACAAAACATGTATACTCAATACCGGAAACTTAAAGTCAAAACAAGAAAAGGATGCCCACTCTCGTCCATTTCTATTTAACACAGAACTGGAAATACTAGATACAATAATTGGATAAAAAAAGAACTAAAAGGGAAAAGGAAAACTGTTTGCAGATGATGTGATACTATATAGAAAATTCCAAAGATGACACCAAACAACTACTATGGCTAATAAATGAATTCAGTAACATTACAAAATCTGTTGTGTTTATATATACTAACAATGAACTGCCAGAAAAATAAATTTAAATGAAATCTCATTTATAATTCTAATACAAAAGAATAAAATATCTACAAATAAATATTACCAAGTAAAATACCTCTTCTCTGAAAACTATAGTGTACTGAAAAAAGAAATTGAAGACAATGAAAATGTAAAGATACATCATTCTTATGGTTTGGAAGAAGTACATATTTAGCACAATCCCTATTAAGATATCAATAGCAATTTTTCACAGAATAAGAATAAATATTCTAAAAATAGTATGAAAACATAGAAGACCCTTACTAGTCAAAACAATCTTGGGAAGAAGAACAAGGTGAAGGTTGTTCTGATTGAAGTCATTTTAATAATTTCCAGATTTAAAACTATACTACAAAGCTACAGTAACCAAAGCAACATGGTACTGGCACAAAAACAGTCATACATATCAATGGAACAGAATAAAGCCCAGAAATAAATCCTCAATTATTGGTCCATTAATTTACAAGAAAGGAGACACAAATATACAGTGGAGAAAAGACAGATTCTTTAATAGATAGTGCTGAGAAAACTGGACATCTACATACAAAATAATCACATTGGATTTTTTCATCCTATATACAAAACTAAATTCAAAACAGACTAAAGATTACACATCAGGTATGAAACTATAACATTCTAGAAGAAAACACAAGCAGAAGAACCTCTGACATCTGCCTTAGCAATATTTGTTTAGATATCTCTCTTTAAGCAAGGGGAAAAAAAATCCCAAATGAGGAAATGGGACGATATCTAATTTAAAAGTTTTTGCACAGAAAGAAAAGCTATCACAAAACTGAAAGGTAGCCTGCTGAATGAGAAAATATTTTACAAACAGTATATTCAGTAAGAGTTTAATACATGATACAAAATATGCAAAGGACTCATATACCACAATGTCAGAAAAAATAAGATTAAAAAATGAACTGAGAATTTTAACAGACATTTTTCCAAGATATACAGATGGCCAACTGATACATGAAAAAATTCTCAATATCACTAATAATTTAGGAAAATGCAAATTGAAACCACAATAAGATATCACCTCATACCTAACAGAATTGCAGTTATATTTTTTTTAAAAGGTAACTAATAACAACTGTCAGTGAAGAGGGGATCACTTTTACACTGTAGATGAAACATAAATTGGTACAGCCAATGGAGTTTCCTCAAAAAATTAAATTAAAAAGAACTACCAAAGATTTAGCAATTCCACTTCTGGATATTTATTCAAAGATAACAAAGACATTAATTGGAAAAGATATATGTACTCTTATGTTCACTGCAGCATTGTTTAAAATAGCCAAGATATGGAAACTACTGAAGTTTTTCTTGACAGATGAATGATAAAAATATGATATATATTATATATGTATATGTACATATATATGGACTATTAGAGTCATATGATGGAGAAGGCAATGGCACCCCACTCCAGTACTCTTGTCTGGGAAATCCTACGGATGGAGGAGCCTGGTGGGCTGCAGTCCAAGGGGTCGCTGAGTCAGACACGACTGAGTGATTTCACTTTCACTTTTCTCTTTCATGCTTTGGAGAAGGAAATGGCAACCCACTCCAGTGTTCTTGCCTGGAGAATCTCAGGGACGGGGGAGCCTGGTGGGCTGCCATCTCTGGGGTCGCACAGAGTCAGACACGACTGAAACGACTTAGCAGCAGCAGCAGCAGCAGAGTCATATGAACGAATAAAATCTTGCCATTTGCTACAACATGATCAAGTGAGTGACAGTCGCTCAGTTGTGCATGACTCTGCAAACCCATGAACTGTAGCCTGCCAGGCTCTTCTGTCCATGGAATTCTCAAGGCAAGAATACTGGGGTGGGTTGCCATTTCCTTTCCCATGCAACAACATGTATGTACTTTATTACACTGAATGTAACTTGAAAATCTGACTGGTAATTCTCATAACAGTTACTCATACAATCTATTCAATAAAGACAGACATTCTTATACTGTACAAAACTTTTGTCTCTCATTGCCCAAAATTACCTGTGCAACTTCTAGTTCACGTGCCACAGTACAAGGAAATGATTCACTGAGATCTCCCTTAAGAGACCCTGCCCAGTAGTCCCATCTGCTGGTCTGCTGGAATCACTATCAAGTTTGCACTGGTGGCTCAGACAGTAAAGAATCAGTACACGATGCGGGAGACCCAAGTTAGATCCCTGGATTGGGAAGATCCCTTGGAGAAGTGAATGGCTAACCACTCCAGTATTCTTGCCTGAGAATTCCATGGACAGAGGAGCCTGGTGGGCTATAGTCAATGGGGTTACAGAGCTGGACATGACGAGTGACTAACACTTTCACTTTCACATGTTCCTGAGGGCTGTGCTCAGGAAGGTGCAAGTGCAAGTCTATTCCTACAGGAGGTAGAATTCTTTGGAAGGCAGCTTTGGCTTAAGAGATTGCTAAAATAGCCCTGTCTGAAAATTTCTTATGTCCTCCATATAGTCTGAGACACTTCCTTCCCTGCACTTTTACTTTCACAAATGTCAAATTTGAGCTCTGTACCTCTGATCTTTCATGTTTTTCTTTTTCAGCTTTTTCCTTAATAAATCTCTTGCATGTCTAATTCCATCTTGGGTCTGCTTCTTGAAGGCACACACACGTATATACACACACATACAATATAATATATTGATTTATATAAAAATATATAAAGTATACAAAATGATGTCTTATAAAGTACATATAATATCATTTCCTTTAAGAAACTTGTCCAAGATTCCCCAGGTACTAAGTGATGGAGATTAAAAACAAACCCCATAATATCTGACTTCTAAATCTCCAAATCCATTCTCTTTTACTAGAAGATATTGCTTCCTCTTTTGGAGCCTTAATCCTGCATTTAAGTTGACAATTGAAAACTTCACAGTAAATAAAATCTCAAGAGACCTCTCAGCTCCTGAAATGGTTTCCTAGGTATAAGCCTCTGCATTTTAGAATCAGTGACAAATAGGAGTAGGCCATTTTGTTTTCAGTCTGACTTTGCGTGATCCATTTTTCTTCACCAAAGTTCTTATAATCCATGATGGATCTGTGTCCTCTAGAACAATTAGAAAAATATTCTAGGTATCACTGAGTATTTCTACAATATGTGCACAAATCTTAAATCCAGTTCAACAGATTATAGAAAATTATACCTCAAGAAAAGGAGGTTATTATGGAATTTAGAAAGATAATTGTTAGAAGTCAGGTTTAGAGAAGAAAGGAAGATTTTGAATGAGGCAGCCCTTTACCTGGTAATCTCTATAGAGGTGACAGGAAAAGTTCTTGATGGAAAAACCTTCAGTGATGGATAATTCTATGATTTTCTTACACAGTATCAAAATGGCAGCTGGTTTGGTGATATGTTGAAAAAGATGATTCAATTTATACAGAAATCTCTCATTTTTTTCCTCTTCATGACTGACATGCTGAAAAAATGTGAAGTACTAGAACTCTTTTGACAGCAGTTCATTACATCAAGAAATTAAGTACATACACACATAAATACACACATATGCTTAATATGGTGAAGTTTAACTCATAATATAACACAATTTATTGTTTACAGAATTTCTGGAGTACTTCCAAATTGCGATTGTAAAGCCATGAGTTTTCATGGTTTACTAAGCAAGGTGAAAATAAAATGGTCATTGCAATCAGAAAAAGATGTTTGTTTGAATCTTGAGTTTACCAGTATAAAATGGTAAATTTGGGCAAATGACTCATTTTATTATGCTCATCTGAAAACAGCATAAAATTGTTTCTATCACAAAACTGTGTAAGCTGTACATTTTATAATTTTATCATGGTATATAAAGTGGTGTGTATACACATCATAGTATATAAACAGAAAGCTGTTCTATCAATTTTGACCCATTCCAGACATTGAAAGTAGCTCTAAAGTGATTTTGTTACCTTGAAGGAGAAAACAATAGATTTTAGCACCTTGATTAAATTAATTTAGCCAGAATGTCCTTGCAGAAATGACTATGGGATACATTACATTTTTATTTTTTAAAAAGACAATATGAGAATATATAGAATGAATGCATGAAAGTGAGCACTAATTAAACCCATTTTTAAAAGCAGAAAGATTCTGATAGCACTTTTATTTGGTGCACAATTCAGATTTTGATATTGCAGTCACTGTTAATGAGGCACATTTTTAAATGTAATGACACCTCTTTTCTCACCTTCAAGCTAATTTACTTATCTTTCCCAGGATCATATTAGTGCTCTAAAGAGTATCAGTCAATTAATCGAAGTTTTCTTATCTTCTGTACAACTGAATTAAGATTATACTAAAGAAACAACCTAGAAGTTAACCTTTTAACTTAATCTTTAACTTAGGTTATGCTTTTAGTACTCAAAAAAACTCTTCCTGTTTCAAAGATGTAGAAAGATTCTGAAGGTTCTCAAGTGGATTAGAAGTGACATGTACACCCTACATGTATAAAATAGCTAGTGGGAACCTGCTATAAAGCACAGAAAGCTCAGTTTGTTGCCCTGTGATGACCTAGATAGGTGCGGTGAGGAGGGCTGGGAGGAAGGTTCAAGAGAGAGGGGATATATGTAAACCTACAGATGATTCACTTCATGTACAGCAGAAACTAACACAATTACACTCCAATGGGGGAAAAATGAGGATGAGATGATTGAATGATTTGAGTCTGAGCAAACTCCAGGATATAATGAAGGAAAGAGAAGCCTGGCATGCTGCAGTTCATGAAGCTGCAAGGAGTTGGGCATGAATTAGTAACTGAACAACAACAACAACAACTAGTGAGTGTGAGCTACTGATGTCTTGGAAACACATACAGAAAGAAGTGTATACTCTTGCAATACATTTGAAGAAACTAGAAGCTACAGAGAAATCTTCCCCAGGTAACCCCATCCCCTCTCCATACCCCCTGCAAACAAATTCACTCATGACAAAAATGACATACACATGTCATCATATCAGGCTTCCAAACATTAGTATTTTTGCTATTTCCTTAAGTGTTAATATGTAATTAAGTAGGAAGAGATCAAGAATGAGTTGAGGGGTATGGTTTTTAGATAAGAAAAAGGAACATAATCATGTGTTCCCAATCTCTGAAGAACAGAACATAAGACAGGAAGAAGTGCCTGCTAAAAGACTTATTTCTGCCTCTGATTTTTAGTTTGGGTATAAATTCCCTCATTAATGTTGGTACCAAAATCAGTCACCAAAGTAAGGGCAGTAGGAATGTGATACTGATGTCCTGTCACATTTACCTTCTTCTCTCTGTTACAGAGGCATGAAAATCTGGGTATCTGCACAGGAATCAAGACTTTTTTCGTAGCACTCATAAGGAGTTGAAGGGAGAGATAGAGATACCTCTGTATTAGAAATGAATGTTTCTGGAAAGAACTCCAGCAGAATGTTCAATCCAATAGGTAGTGGGTGATTTATACAGTAAAATAGGTAAACTTGAGCAAGAGGCAGAGATTATAATACAAACCAAGAAAATGATTTTAATGATTTGATGCAAAAGAAGAAGACTATATTTATGGTGGTTTTTTTCATTTAAAGATATTTTATAAAAATGGTTAAATATAAATAAGGCCTCCTACAGAACAGCTTCCGGGATACTAGTTCCTTTGTATAAAACTCTGTATGTACTTGAGTGTATATGTTGCTATGAAGAAAGAAGATTGGAAAGACTCATGAGGAACCATTTGTGCATACTCAATCATTCAGTTGTGTCTGACATTTTTGTGATCCTCTGGACTGTAGCTCCTCTGTCCGTGGAATTGCCCTGGTTTCTCCCAGCAAGAATACTGGAGTGGGTTACTATTTCTTCCTCCAGGGGATTTACCTGCCCAGGGATCAAACTTGCATCTCCTGCACTGCAGGTGGATTCTTTACCACTGAACCACTGGTGAAGTCATTAATAACAGTTATCTCTGGGGTGTGAGATTACATTAACTATCTGAGATCAGGTTTGATTTATGAACGCAGTATAGATGTAGTCTACTCTGACCAATACATGTAGTAATTGAGGGCTGGGAACATATGTATTTAATATATTTATTTCATCTTCCCATCACATAGTAGGTGCTCAAATTGCTATTGCCCAAGAACAAATATTAGTCTTTACTATACTTGTAAACTTAGGGAATAACATCTTTGATGGTGTCCTTTTCAAAAATAATAAATGACTATCTTAGTGGTGAAAAATGATAACGTAACTGAAAATATAATGAATCTTGATTCTCTTGTTACCATTTGCTTTTGTTGTGGTGAACTCATGTGAGGGCACATTTATGATTTAAATTCTATTTTCTCATGTCTGATAAAAATTTCAGCAATTTTAACTCCCTAAATTGTGCCAAAGGTCATGTCAAAATTTTAGGTAGGGGGCAAAGTAAGTTGCAGAGAATAACACTAAATAACCACTGGCCTTAAACTAAGATAAAGTTTTTCAGTTAATATGTTTAGGGACCTGGAGGAAGCTGTTTTTTTGTTATGTGCATGCATGTGTGTGTGTGTGTGAGAGAGAGAGAGTGAGACAGAAAGAAATAAAAAGATAGAGAACAGAGAAACTAATCTGGATCTGGTTCTCTTTATTCACTCCACCTGAAACTGAATAATTCAGTTCACAGTATGTTATTTAGGGAGTTGCTTGAATGGCATAATAAAAATCATCTAAGGAAAAGCATACCACAGATAATTTTTTGAGCCAAAAAAGCATCTGAGAGGGCATCTTCCCAGCACAATCCCAATCATTTGCTTACGGGGTGGTCTATATGAAAGAATTAGAATAGATCATTTTGCTAGAAAGCTCATAGTACAAAGTGAAATACAACATTTGTTTTGCAAATACTAACTTCAATTTACTCAATAATATATTCAATCATGTCCTCATACAATTAGAATCCTTTCATTTCTTTTTGTATGATACTCAATGATCAAAATATTTTATGTTAATATGCCAATTTATTTATACATTCAAAGTTAAAATGAAAAAGAAATTTTTTGAGGAAGAACTATAAGTGCATACAATTACAGATTTGAAAACAATTTATTAATGTTTATATACTTTTTAATCATGAAACAGTGATAATTCCAACTTACAAATATAATTTATATTGGCTTCATATTATTTGGGGCTTCCCTGGTGGCTCAGACAGTAACGTGTCTGCCTACACTGCAGGAGACCCGGGTTCAATCCCTGGGTGGGGGAGATCCTCTGGAGAAGGGAAATAGCACCCCACTCCAGTACTCTTGCCTGGAAAATCCCATGGACAGAGGAGCCTGGTAGTCCATGGGGTCGCAAAGAGTCGGACATGACTGAGTGACTTCACCTCATATTATTTAGATGAGTAAGAAGAAAAGCTATGAGGAAAGAGTCTGCATTTGAATATGAAAATTCATGGTGATGTTATCCTGTGATTTCATAATTTATATCAAGTATATCAAGCCTATGGTATCTACAGGATATACTTTTGAAAGTCAAATGACTATATACTTATTTACAAATTGATAAAATCTTGAAAACATGAATAATTCAAAAGTGCACATGGAAATGTTCACATTAAATTTTATCTGAATTGCTTTTGCAATAGTGAATTCCCTTTAAATCCATTCATTCCTTAGCCAGACAACCATAACTATATGAAGGTTTTGATCTAAGTCCTCTATTCTCTTTACCATCTTTTGATTCATCAAGGCTGGGTCAAGCTAGTTTCAAATTTCAGGCCATAAATACAGGAATTTAAAATATAAGTAAATTTTTCATATATTATATAATCTCATCTTGCCTAAAATCAAAGGAAAAGAAATGTTTTAAAAAGACAGAAGTTGTTTCCATGTCCTGGCTATTATAAACAGTGCTGCAATGAACATTGGGGTACATGTGCCTCTTTCAATTCTGGTTTCCTTGGTGTGTATGCCCAGCAGTGGGATTGCTGGGTCATAAGGCAGTTCTATTTGCAATTTTTTAAGGAATCTCCACACTGTTTTCCACAGTGGCTGTACTAGTTTACATTCCCACCAACAGTGTAAGAGGGTTCCCCTTTCTCCACACCCCCTCCAGCATTTATTGCTTGCAGACTTTTGGATCGCAGCCATTCTGACTGGTGTGAAATGGTACCTCATTGTGGTTTTGATTTGCATTTCTCTGATGATGAGTGATGTTGAGCA
>SJYV01025528.1:865427-911489 GCA_006410875.1 Neotragus pygmaeus
AAAAAAAAATAAATCAAAAAAAAAAAAAGACAGAAGTTATAAAGAAATTTTTATCTCTTCCCAACCTTGTCTTTCTGCTTAATTCATTCTTTAACACCATCCCAGTCTGGAAAACACAATCTTGAATATTGTGAACTAATAATATACTTTATCAATGATTATTCAATATGCAGCACAGAATATGGAAATGAGGAGACAGCTGTGCAGATATTGATCAAAATTTGTCACACAAGACTTCTATGTATCCAATCAATTTCAAAAGACTTCTAACAAAGATGCTTTAAAAAATTTTTTTTGCCCCCAGAATTTATTATACGCTAAAATGATACTGCCTTAGAAAATCTTCCACCTCCCTCAACATAATATCACTTGCCAAGGTCAACTGAAACCCAGAATAAAAGATTAAAAGTCTCCAGAATGAACAACTCAGTGGCCTCATCTATCAGAAAATATTGATTGGTTTGATAATAATTCTGTTAGTGTGAGACAATGGTTATTTTGGAAGGAGTCTTTCTAAAGTACAAGACAAAATTTATAGTGAAGTCCTTTGAAATTGATTGGGGGCATAGACGTCTTGTGTGACAAATTTTGATCAATGTCTACACAGCTGTCTCCTCCTCATTTCCATGTGTTGTGCTAAGGAACATATGTTGTGCAAAGGTAAAAATCTTGGTGAGAGCAAACCCTATGTTATCCCGAGGGGATAAATTACGATTTTTCTAAATGAATCATTATAATTTATTTTCTCTTGAACAGAGATGTTGCCTTAGTTAAAGTTAGCTAGTTGAGATTTCATGGATATATTTTGTTTAACAGATAAAAAGGTGCAAACAGAATTGATACAGCCCTTCACATTTTATTACCTTCACCTCTCTGCCTAGAATGGATATAGGAGATCTTTTCTTATATTAGCTATTCTATTGATATAACAACAAGGTGACAGACAGGGATTTCCCAGGCAATAATTCTAGAATGTGTTGCCATTTCCTTCTCCACAGAATCTTCCTGACCAGGGATCTAACCTGGGTCCTCTGTATTGCAGGCAGATTCTTTACTGAATGAGCTAAGAGAGATGCTCCAATCTTATTTGATATTGAACTCCATATGCTGTTCATTTTGGTCAATTCCTTTCCAAGATTCTAATTCTGATAAGTGATTGTTATATTCTGAAACGTCTATAAAAGCTTGACAGATAGTATAAATAAATGGACTATGCAAGAACTGAAGGAGAAAGGAATCATGTACATGTATGGCCAAGTTCCTTTGCTGTCTACCTAAAACTAGCACAGCATTGTAATCAGCTATACTCCAATATATATATTTTAAAAAATAGTTAAAAAAGAAAGAAAACAAACTTGTGGTTACCAAAGGGGATAGAGGTGAGGGGTGGGGAAGGTTACAAATAAATTAGGAGACTGAGATTAACATATATACACTACATATAAAGTAGATAATCAACCTATTATATAGCACAGGAACTATACAAAATATCTTGCAATAGCTTATAAGGAAAAAAATCTGAAAAAGAATGTGTGTGTGTGTGTGTGTGTGTGTGTGTGTGTGTATAATTGAGTCACTTTGCTCTACACTTGAAATTAAGACAACATTATCTGCCTGCAATGCAGGAGACCTTGGTTCGATCCCTGGGTTGGGAAGACCCCTGGAGAAGGGGAAGGTTACCCACTCCAATATTCTGGCCTGGAGAATTCCATGGACTGTATAGTCCATGGAATCACAAAGAGCTGGACACAACTGAGCGACTTTTACTTCACAATAAAAGAAAACAAACAAATCACCAAATTATGAGTATCAAGGTTAACCAAAAGAGAATAAGGTATCTATGAAGGCCAGTCATCATTTGTCCATGGAAATCCCATCTCAATATGCCAATATTGAAAGATCTTCCAAGTTTTTAAGAAGAAAATAAATATGGACTTGTATGTAAAATTTCCCAATTTCAAATGTTGACAACTAATCTGTTTTTGAAATTTTTAAGTCAGTACTTCAACCAATACCATGAGGGTCAACCTAACACATCTGTGGGTGAGCAAGATTATTATTTAGGAGTTAAATTATTTAAACAAGAAGACAAGGACAATGTCTCTTTTAATATATTTGACTGTGACAAAATGATGTAACATGCAGCTTTCTTTGATTGTTTTCCCTGGTTCAAGACAATTATATAAATAGATCTTAAATTATACCAGGCTGTAATAATTTCAACAGAAAGTCTGAACCAGCTGCAATCCCATATTTAGCTTTTTCACATTCCTTTAAAAAAGCTTTAAAGTTGATTTTTATTTCAACTGAAAATTTGAGAAATAAAATAGGTCACAGGCTAAGCAGATGGCTAGTGAGAACTTCACGAAATAAACAAAAATGGGGGTCAGTTTCTGCATGAAAAGCAGTTAGAAAATGTAGTAGATATTTCTGTGATGTAAAGTGCACTAGGAACTCTGTTCATCTGTTTCAGATATGCGCTCTGCATATTCCCTTGAGTGTGGTTTCAAGAACATTTTGTATGTATTGTGTATTTCATTACAGCTGTCAGAGCAGAGAAATGTTTCTGAGGAGCAATGACAATAATGATGTTAAATAAATTGATGTTATGAGGATGAAAAGTTCTACCTGGGCCAAAAAATCAAGTCAGCTAACTTTAGCTGTTGGATGGATATGCATATAATATATGATGACAGGTTTTGTTTATTTTTTACTCATGTCTCATAATCTAACCAATTATTGATGTAATTCACAACTGCATAAAGAGTTTCTGTAATTATGTACAGTTATACCTATGTGCCATTACTGACTATAGTGGAGATTCACTGTTGCCAAACTAGAATCTGTTCTCTTTCTTTCATTTTCTTTTTTTTGAAATCAGTTTTATTTTATTTATTTATTAAATTTATTATTATTTTTTTTTACTTTATTCTACTTTACAATACTGTATTGGTTTTGCCATACATCGACATGAANGCATTGCCTTTCTTTGGGATTGGAATGAAAACTGACCTTTTCCAGTCCTGTGGCTACTGCTAAGTTTTCTAAATTTGCTGGCATATTGAGTGCAGCACTTTCACAGCATCACCTTTTGGGATTTGAAATAGCTCCACTGGAATTCCATCACCTCCACTAGCTTTATTGCAAAATCTGTGGTTGGTAAGGTAGTATTTAATATACTACATACTTTTGCTAATAATTTAATTAAATTTTTGTTTATAACTGAGATTGGTCTCTATGTTTTTGGTTTATTAAATATTGTTTTTAATTTAATTTAATTTTGGAGACATTGAGTTATCTGATTTTGGTATAAAGTTATAGTAGTGCCATAAAACAAAACAGATGGATAAGTTTCCCTAATTTTCTATGTCTAACACAATTTTATATGATTGAGATTTTCTGTTGAAGGAAGATTTAGTAAGGCATTTACTAAAAACTTATAGAAGACATTTTTAGAAAATTAACATATTATCACTTGCTACAGAAATGGTTTGGAATAAAATTTTTGATTACTGATTTCAACCTTAATAATGATAATTGATTTCGAGAATTTTGTTTTTTCTTAAGTGATTTTTTATATTATTTCTAGAAAGTGACGATTTTGGAAAATTGTAGAAAATTCATCTTGGCTTTCAATTTTGTTGAAATCAAAGTGTTTATAGTGTTCTTTTTTAATCATCTATGTTGTAGCTATAGTTGTTTCTCTTTTTTCATTCCTGGGATTATTTACTTATGATTTTTCTTTACTTCTTGATCACTTGCTAAAACTTCCCTCTACTGTATCGGAAATGTTTCAGTGTCACATAGAGTTATTTGCTGCTTTGCTATGACTAGTATGGGTTATATTAGTGGATAATATATATTTTAAAAGCAATTATGGAATCCAATTAATGAGCTTCTGATATGTTGATGTGTAATATGAATCACCAGAAGAAGAGTTTTGTGTGTAATATTTCTCAAATATTTTTGATAATGGAAAACTTTGCTTTTAGGTCCATAGCATATAGCTAGCATTCCATGGAAACTTTGGGAAATTTTATCTTGGCTAAATTGCCTTATAAATAAAGAAACTCATCATCATAGAATCAAAGAAATTACATGGTTTGATTGGGGCCCTCATAATATATTACTCCTTCGCTGAATCACTGGACTCACAAAAGCAGATGTGAATCAATGCAACATTCAAATTTAAGAAACTGAGCATGAACTGGTATAGCTCTTTGTATTGTTTTCTAAAATATTGGGAAAATCATTGTTTAAACTTAAAATTTTCAGAAAACTGGATTGCATTAATTTGAATGATAGAGCATTTATCATTTAAAATAGCCCAGGAATGACAACATTACCTCCACTTGTTACTTTCGAGAAGAGATTCTTAATAATTGGTGAGGTAAGGGCAGCATCCCAATTTTATTTGTCTTATTGCTTATCACACAGCCTGCCTTTCTTAACCACTGTGAGACACCATTTCTAATAGTGAAATATCATATCACCTTGGTGTGTTGAAACCAAGAAATATCACAGGTTATAGTTTTTTATTAAGTGAGGGTAATAGCCAAAAGAGAACTGCAATAATAATAATGAAAGGCTCACAGTACTGAGTCAGAAAACAGTTAGCTGTACATAATTTTATATATTAAATTAACATTGAAAAATTCAAAATCTACCTGTCATTAATAAAATATGTGCAAGGATCCCCCAAATAAATGACTTACTAAAAGACTCGTTTATCATCTATTTAGAGACATAGTGTAGAAAGATGTCCAATGAGAAAGTCTGTTATAATGAGCAAAAATATAGCAGTATTTTACATAAAATGAGGTGGATAAAACTGGAGCCAATTATACAGAGTGAAGTAAGCCAGAAAGAAAAACACCAATACAGTATACTAATGCATATATATGGAATTTAGAAAGATGGTAATGATAACCCTGTATGCAAGACAGCAAAAGAGACACAGTTGTATAGAACAGTCTTTTGGACTCTGTGGGAGAGGGAGAGGGTGGGATGATTTGGGAGAATGGCATTGAAACATGTATAATATCATATATGAAACGAATTGCCAGTCCAGGTTCAATGCAGATACTGGATGCTTGGGGCTGGTGCACTGAGACGACCCAGAGGGATGGTACGGGGAGAGAGGAGGAAGGGGAGTTCAGGATGGGGAACACGTGTATACCTATGGTGGTTTCATGTTGATGTATGGCAAAACCAATACAATATTGTAAAGTAATTAACCTCCAATTAAAATAAATTTATATTTAAAAAATCCAATATTCCTCTTTTCTTTCTGCAGAGACTTTGTGTAGCAGTGGTGTCCAGTGTTACAGCTTTCTTTGATCCTGTTTCAGGATCTACCCATCTCCATATTACATCAAAAATTTTCATATCAAATAAGAGTATCATTACCCATCATAGATTTTGTACATTTCTATTTGAGAACTTTGAAAGAACATCAAAATTATACTTCTCTTTGAAAACATAATTCTAGCACTTCCAGGATGGCCTTCATAGTGTGGGTTGTATAGCAAATATTAGCAAAATAGGAGACAGAAAGAAAAAGTTATTACCACAAGTAACATATTTCAGTTAAAATTTTGAGATGTTCTTGGAATAGAGCCTTTACTCTTCTCACCTTTGGACCTAGTCCAGCATTCAGAAGGCAACAGCTATAGAAACAAAATCACTCATAAGACAGTAGATGTGCTCTACTTAATATTTTGATATCAAAAATAGTCATTTCTAAACAAAATTGGCATCCATAATCTGATAAATATAAATGAACTCAAGAGCCCATACGGAAAATATACGAAGCTGAAACTGACTTGAAAAAGTGAGTGCCTTTAAATACTCTGGTTAGAGTATGGTTTTCTTACTGAGTTCTAGTCCTTTTGTTCTTTTAGTTCTGAACTTTTAACCTACTCACTATCCTTTATTTAAATGGTGAGCACTTTAGTGAAGTGCCTTACTTTTAATAGCCTATAAAGTACTATGCAAACTTACATAAGGAAATGTATATATGTAAAGTTGAGGGCTAAGCTGGGGGCAGTTTTGCAATATGTTCTAAATGCCTTATCCCATCCTGTTACTTTTTAATGGGAACAGTCTTGTTCAGGGACATTTCTAAATAAATACCAAATGAATGTGGAAAAAAAATTAAACATAAATAGTTACTGGACAGCATTATGTTAACAACATGGACACTGTAAAGATCCATCTGTACCAGAGTGATGATAGTTGAAATACCCACATCGAAAAGCAGGGCAGGATACTGTCTGGAGTTAATGGTTTTTTTCACAGTTGTTCTTCTTTCTTTTAATTGAATTATGGAAAGTAAGAAGAATGAGGGTAAAAATTTCCATCGTCTAGAAATAAGTTAAAATTTTATTTATAAAAATTAACTTCATCTTTTTAAGAGAAATAAAACATTTCCAAAACAATGAAAAATCATTCTAACTCCCTCTTCTCGACCTTCTAGTCAGCATTGTTTTTCTCTTGCCCCTTTTGCTTCTTCTACTAAAAGCTAGAGGTTGGGAATGGAGTGTGGGCAAGAACTTTCCCTGATGGGTGAATACAGAAAGACATCCTTGTAAGAGTTGAATTAGAGAAGGGCTTGAGGAGAAGAGTTGCAGGTATAGAATTTGGAGATACTGAAAGGGTAACAAGTCTTTTTACAAATGAAGCAGGTTTTCTTTTGCTTTCTTTTATGCTTTCTTATTTTTAGTGTGTTATCATTCCCTAAGGCTCTAAGCCATGCATATGCTTCTTTAAATAAATCTCCCTAGATAAAAGCCAAGTGCATCAAAATCACGAAGCACTGATGCCTGTCTGTAAAATATAATCACATGCTAATCATGGAGTATAGATTTGCTTTCTTCCCCAAGGCAAAATGCTCCTTGGCACCTGTGGAGGTGAGCCTCAGCATGAATGATCTGTTTTTGATAGTCTTTTTTTGTACATGAAAGCTCATTGACAAGTCACTTTGGCACCCAGTTCAACAATCCCAACTAGTATTTGTGTTGCCTGTGAAATTGTACATCCAGAAGACCAAAAGGCACTTCCCCTACCACACCCAAGCTTGCTGCTACCCTGAAAAGTCTAACTCTTCTGTGCATTGTAGTATCACTGGCTACTACTGCTGCTGCTGCTGCTGCTGCTACTAAGTCGCTTCAGTTGCGTCCGACTCTATGCAACCCTACAGACGGGGGCCCACTGTCCCTGGGATTCTCCAGGCAAGAACACTGGAGTGGGGTGCCGTTTCCTTCTCCAGTGCCTGAAAGTGAAAAGCGAAAGTGAAGTTGCTCAGTCATGTCCGACTCTTCACGACCCCATGTACTGCAGCCTACCAGGCTCCTCCATCCATGGGATTTTCCAGGCAAGAGTACTGGAGTGGGGTGCCATTGCCTTCTCCGATCACTGTCTACTACTATGGGAATTTTATCACTGTATATGGGAATCCCTTATGGGCATTTTAATTAAAATTAATAATTTGGTTCCTCAGTCACACTAGTTACATTTCAAGTGCTCAATAGCTTAATCTGACCAGTGACTACCATACTGTATGGCTCAAATATGAAATAGTTGCACCGTTGCAGGAAATTCAACTGGACAGCGCTGGGGCAGGATGCAGTATCTGGTGACATTATTCTCCACATGACTGAGTAATAATGCTCTGCAGAAAGAGTTCTCCTTGAAGAAGGGAGGATCAGGGTGATCACGATCCTTCTAGACTTTGGGGCCTTATGTGGGTGAGATTTAAAAAAAATACTAGTTCTTTGCTGCTAAACATATCTGATACTCTTGCACATAATCTGTCACTTACGTGAGATAAAAGATGTAGAGGAAGGCACAATATTTGGAACATAGGAAATGCTCAACAAGTGTTAGCTCCTGTGTCTGCAGGGCCCCTTTAGGAGATTGAATCCATACCACTTATGTGAACATGGAGAATTAATAGAATGGAGATTAATTAATTAACTTGGTGAGTAATTGAGATTAATTAATTAATTAATCAACATGAAGAATGGAGAGAATGGAACATAGGGAACTAATTAAGTAAAAATTTTAGGCCCAGGNCTTATGTGAACATGGAGAATTAATAGAATGGAGATTAATTAATTAACTTGGTGAGTAATTGAGATTAATTAATTAATTAATCAACATGAAGAATGGAGAGAATGGAACATAGGGAACTAATTAAGTAAAAATTTTAGGCTTAAAAAATCATTAATAAGGTATAGCTTTGTTAACCAAATAACTAAGATATCATGGAAATAGCAATTCCAGGAAGTAGTCTCTATCAGCAGAATTGAGAGGACAGTGGTAGAGATTGAAATTCTACATCTTAGAAACTTAGAAGAAGAGAATTTGGAGGAAGACAGATGGACAGCAGATTAGAGAGGACCAAAGTAGAGAGAGAAAAAGCAGACAAGGTCTGAGATACATGGAAGGAGGCTGAAGGTTAACTAGGCTAAAATAGCTAAAAGACTTTTAAAAAATATGGACATGCAATATTTAATTTTAAATGGTTATAGTTCTGGATATAAATTCTCATACTATTGGTAAGTTCATTGTTAATGAGTCTTTGCAGATAGGGTTTATTTTTTTTAATGAAGATTAAAGAGATGAGTCTGTTTGCATATGTGGATTAATAACAAGGACTTTTTGGCCCCTCAATCCTTGATTTGTATTTAATTTGGGGAGTATATTTTGGAAAAAGATGACCCATGAGGCAAGAATGATGGAAAAGCCTAGTAAGATGATAGGAAAATCTGTGTAGCTTATTTATAGGACAGGAGTAGGAACCTTCTGAAAAGAAATCAACTGAAGGACCAGTGTCAGTTTAATCCAAACATCTATCCTCTCCTTGTCAAGGCCACATGTGGGGGGTGTGTGTGTGTGTGTGTGTGTGTGTATAAGCAAAGTACCATTTTTAGTAAAAATAATATAACTATCATTTACCAATTACTTAATACTCTAACTCAACTAAAACTCAATTTCACATATGTATGTATAATATATGGGCTTCCCTGGTGGCTCAGATGGTAAAGAATCTGCCTGTAATGTAGGAGACCTAGGTTCGATCCTTGGATGAGAAGATCCTCTGAAGGAGAGCATAGCAGCCCACTCCAGTACTCTTGCCTGGAGAATCGCCATGGACAGAGGAGCCTGGCAAGCTACAGCCCGTGCGGTTGCAAAGAGTCGGACACAACTAGCGGCTAAGTACAGCACACCAAATGTATAATATATAAAATAAAATATATATCTCCAAGATTCCCCACTTAAGGTATAGATTTGAACCAACCCAGATGTGTGTCGGAGAAGGCCATGGCAACCCACTCCAGTACTCTTGCCTGGAAAATCCCATGGACAGAGGAGCCTGGTGGGCTGCCGTCTATGCGATTGCACAGTCAGACACGACTGAAGTGACTTAGCAGCAGCAGCAGCAGCAGCAGGTGTGTGTGATTCCAAAGNGCAACCCACTCCAGTACTCTTGCCTGGAAAATCCCATGGACAGAGGAGCCTGGTGGGCTGCTGTCTATGCGATTGCACAGTCAGACACGACTGAAGTGACTTAGCAGCAGCAGCAGCAGCAGCAGGTGTGTGTGATTCCAAAGAGACTCTGCACTACAGGACCTGCATGGTGATGTCTGTCTCTTGGATTTGCACTTGCAAGTGGGAATCCAAGCTAGTAAACCGTGTGCCACCAACAGTAACATGGTCCCATTTTCAACCCCAGTGGGTGTGACCTCTTATATCTAATTAGCTTTACCAGCCCTTTCCCCATACCCATTAGAGGAAAAAAAAAAATCTTTAATGATAAAAACATCAATCGATTTGCTTAAAATTAGCAACAGTCACATACGCAAAAATTAAACAAACAAATCTTTTCCAGACTATTGACTGCTGTCAGGTAGGCCTGACCCGCATCACCTTTCTTCCCTGAGCATCCCAGGTGATTTGATGCCGTGTTCTTGCAAACTGCACTTTGCTGTGTCTCTGGAACAGTTCTGCCCTCCTACATGGAGGTTTTTCCTCTTCCAGCTGACCATATGGTGGCTGTTTGGCTAGCCTGCTGCTGTCCGTCCTCTGCACATGGCCATTAAAGCAGTGCTCTTGCAAAAGTACGGCATGGAGGTCTTTTTTATACTTCTCTTCCCATTTAGAAAACATTTGGTTAAATACTGTACTAAATTGTGTGTGTGTGTGTGTGTGTGTGTGTGTGTACAATATACACAAATGTACTTAGTATGTTTGTATATAATATATATAATATGTATAGTTTAGGGTATATTATATATTATGTATCTATTTATTATATAGTCAGTGAGAGAATGTTGGCTCGTTTAAGAGAATTTTTATAAATAAGGGTTCTACTTGTACCTCAAATAAATAAAATCCCTCCCCACTCCCTGTTCTTTAATTCTGTTTGGCAAAAGTAATTCTGAAATGGAGAGAGAGAAAACAATGATGCATAATTTTCAATAAGTACAGAGTTCTGAGGCTCACAGTAAGCATTGCCATAATTCATAATCTCTCATTCAGTAAGCGTTCATTAGACATCTACTGTAATAATAATAATAAATTATTTATTGCATTTCTACTGTGTGACACATGCTTTTCATTTTCTAATCTTCAAAACAACTCTGTAGAGAAGGTAGCATTATCCCTGTTTTACAGATTAAGAAGCTGAGGCTTAAATAATTTACACAATTTGGATAATTCAGTATAGATAGCAAGGACCTGGGACAAGATTTGAACTACTGTCTGATTGATTCCAGATATAATTTTATTTCTGCTCTGCCTGGCAGCTTTTTTTTGTGCCTACCACTATGCAAGGCAGATCACAGATGAAGATGCATAGCCTGTTAGGGAAGGCAGACCACTGACACTTCCACTGTTCCATTTCTTGTTTACCAATTTAGTTTCTTTATGTACAGAGCTTCTGAAAGTCAGCAGGAAAAGACACCCTTGAAGATCCCCTGGAGAAGGGAGGAGCAACCCACTTCAGTATTCTTGCCTGGAGAATTCCCTGGACAGAGGAGCCTGGCAGGCTATAATCCAGGGGGTTGCAAAGATTTGGACATGGCTGAGTGACTAATGTGCTACCCTACCCTGTCTGGAGGGGTGACCCAAACAAACTACCAGAAGTGGTGCATTGGAAATACCAAATGAGATCAATTTATTTTCTACTCTCAATACTTAAGTTTTTGTTTTTAAATGGGATCCTGCCCACTGGGGATTTGCCAAACGCAATCTGTAGCACAGAAGATAAGCTAATGAGAGTCTCAAAGAACATAATAGACCCACTCAAGAGGGCATTTCTTAGATTGAGGCCTATCTTCTCTTGGCCAGTGTCAGAAGTGAGGACTGTTTGAGAGATGCAGCATAATCAGACCTAAGCCTGGAGGTAGAAAAGCAGTAATACCCCTTCTATACACACAGTATATGATTCTAATTCATGGTCAGAACTTTACAAGATCCCATCCTTTGGTAGGTTGGAAGCAAGTGCATGGATTAAAACTAATAAATATGATCTTTGCTTCACCACAGTAGTTGTGAATCATCCCTTCACTGATGATTTCACTTGAGAAGCTGTATTCTGAGTTAAAGAAAAGTTCTAAGTGACTGATGCCAGCCATCTTTGGACATGCTTCTTCTTGAGGATACTTTTTGGTATTGACCTGCCAATAACTTGCTGGGTGACCCTGAATAAGTCATTTCCTTTTTCTGTACCTCTCTGTATAATAGGAAAAAGTCATTCCTGCTCTTTGAAAATTAATTATATATATTCTAAAATTTTAAAAAATAGTTTTTAAAATTAAACTTATATTTACAGTGTTCTGGGCACTGTGTAGGCATATTGCTCACATAATTTCTGTGACTCTCCACAAAGTCTCTGTGAGGGTATTATTGCCACTGTCTTCATTTTACAAATGCAGAAATTTGTAATAGAATAGGCTATAGAATAGCCTTAGGCTTAGAATAATTAGATAACTTGCCACAACCCACCCTGGTTGTAAGTGGTTGGGTCAGAACCACTTTATCTACATTCAAAGCTCATGTTCAGATTATAAATTACCAAGATTCTGTGGGTAACAATATAAGCCTCTCATTAGATTGCAAACTCTTCAGGTTTGTATCTCCTGAAGCATCTCACAGAATATTGGCACCTAGTAGGAACTCAGCAAGTTTTATAAATCATAAATATGAATGAAAGAACAGATAAGAATGTAAGTTATTGTTACTGTTATCATTTTTAATATCTGTTTATTAACAGTATAATAGGAAAGGCCACATTCTCTAGCAACTTTGGTGAATTATATATCATGATATATAGACCTGGAGAATATTAGTTAACTATGTCACATTATTTTTCCAAAAATGAAGAAAAGAAGCATAGTCGGAGTCTACGTGGAAAGATAATAGCAATGTCACACTCCAAGAAGATTTTATATGATTTGCAACAGAGCAGTCCCAATATACCATAATGTTTTAAAACTTGATCAGTCAGATTTAATTAAAACAATGAACTCTGTACTCCCATGCCATAAATGATAATTCTTTAGTATAATAGTACATTTCACAGAATGTGAATTAGTGATATAAGAGGCTCACATACTTGTTGGTATGTCTAAANACCACAGCTTTCTTATCCATTCATCTGCTGATGGACATCTAGGTTGTTTCCATGTCCTGGCTATTATAGCATTTGGACTTTCCTAAGAAAATTTTCTCTCCCACCTGTTGTATGACTGAAATGACTTACATTTCATGAGTGGGACTGGTTCTATCTAACCTGAATGGATGGACTTGCTTTCCAAATATCAAGCAGTGTATTATACAAAGGATGTATAAAGGATGCTGTACTGAACATCATCCATGCCTGGATCAAAGATGATTGTGTTGTAGGAAAGGACATTACAGTTGGGAGATTAGTATATGTAAAGTCTGCAGTAAGGAGGAGTATAATATACTCAAAAATACATTTCATCAAATGTCCCTGGTGCATAGATAGTAAAGAAAGATAGTGGAGAAAGGAAAAGCCAGAGATACAGACATAATCCAAAGTTTATGAATCACTGTGAACCTTCAAAAAGGTTGGGATTTATCCTAATGTGGTTTCATTCACTAATTTTAATGACTGACATGCTCATATCTGTTTTGTTTAAGAAATCATCCTTGTTTCTGGAGAATGAACAAGAAAGGAAGTAGCAGGCTGTGGCAGTAGGAAGACCAATCAGGAGTCTACTGTAGCAATCCAGGTGAAAGATGATAGACATTCTGAGGAGTATGGTATTATAGAAATGTAATTAATAGATGAGGGCAAAGAGACACATAGAGGCTTTGACTTACAGAAGTCAATATGTATAAAGTATCACAGGACTAGTGAATAAGTTTTTAAAATCTAAGTGACAGAAAAGATTATCTTGAAATGAAGGGATAAGGAAAGAACACCTGGGAGATTACATCTTTGAACTAAAGAGTAAAGGATAGATAAAGTATGATAAACAGTGATGGAGGTGAGAGAGCAACACCTGTGAGCACAGTAGTAAGAAAGGAAAAGGTGAACAGTTTGGGACAGGTCAAGATGTAACTACGCATGTTTACGACGCAAAAGGATCATTAACGTACACAGAGAAAGCCGTGTCAGCGAGTCAGAGCTGGGTTTATTGTATTGGCGTGATGCCTAGTTGACTTCTTTGTACATTATTCAATGGAAAGCACTGAGCCATTTTCAGGAAAAGGTTTTCAGGAAATCAATTTATCCAAACAAAACAATGCTTTAATATTTGTATGTATCTGGAAGTAGTAGGGAAGTGATTTCTGGAGTCCCAGCTAAGGAAACGTAAGAGTTGAACATGACTTATCTACTAAACCACAACCATAGCAAAGGAAAGGATTAAAAAGGGCCTTAGGAAGTCTTTGCACCGAAAATGCAGAAGCACTAGGCTGATTTGTTGACATCAAAACAGAACTGGATGAGTGATGGTGATAGAAATACAAACATAACTGGAACTTTAAGTTTGCTAGTTAGATGGGCAATAATATTGTTAACAGAAACAGAAAAACTGAGGGGATGTTATATTTTGGTAAAAGAAAAGGATAATTTTATAACTATTATAAATGAGTTACAAGATATGTTGGCTTGCTTCCATAGAATCAAGCAACACTAACTGTAACTGAGATGGAAATAAAAGCTATCTTCAAGCGATTAGTAGTTACTAAGTGCAGATTTGTTTATACTGTAGACACATCCACCATGGCTATGTCATTTATTGATGAGTATTTTAAATGTGTCTAATTAAATTTGGTGCATATGGCACTTTATGCAGCTGTTAGCTTCCTCCACTTTTTGTCATTAGATGGTAAATTCCTAGAGGCCAGAAATAGTGTCTTCTTTAGAGTCACTAATGATTGAATAAAAAAGGGCCTAGAGATCTGTTGAGGAAGTAGCTAAAGCTCCTCATGACATCACTGACTTTTTGCCACTGAGGTTAAAGAATATTCCCTGTATGTTAAGTCTTTGTCTCTCTGTACTTTTGTGTCCTAATTTGTCTATTTGACAAACCCCCTTATCAACTTCTCCATGTATGTATTTGCAACACAATGCCAGCCAAGAAGTTACCTTGACCCTGATTAACTAAGGAATTAGAAGATTTTCTTTCATTTTTTGCTGATTATACTATGAAAATTTTATTCCACTTCCCTAGTTTGTAAGAAGAACCTAAGAAACAGAAGAAACCTTGCTTTAATGATCTGAGAAGACTTAAATATCTATTGTGATTTTAAAACCATAAAAAGCAAAATAATCAGATTAGATGATTATAACCTTTAGCACAATTCCCTCAAATTTTTTAATATAGTTTTCTAAATTCCAGGTACTTTTGAGTTGCCTTACAATTTAATTGATTCTGGTAAATTGATATTTCTTGTTAGTTTTGTTCTAGCTAATCAAGATTTTATTGTGCAAAAGTTAAAATGACTTATTTATTTAAGTACTATTTTCAAGTCTAATGGGAGTATTAAGTAAAATGCATTTCAACAATGAAACATAAAAGAAATAGATTTTATTCTAATAAGTAAAACTACTATTTCTACTCAAGACTATTAAGGGAGTGCTTTTCTTACATTTAAAGAAATATAAAATACTCCTGTTCCTCTAACATTTTTCCCTAATAAAATCATTTATAAGCCTTTTTAGAAAAGCATATCTGATGTAGACTTATGAAACAGATTTAGAAACAGCAAATGAGATAAGGCATTGTGCTTCCTTTTTAATATAAGCTACTAATATATCTTAGAAGCCTTAAATATTCTCATGTACAAAGGAATTTTTTCAAAGATCTTGAAGTTCTAATAAAAATGATTTCAGTGCTATAACTCTGCAAAAACATCCTTCCAAAATGGCTTTATGTTACAGCCAGACAGCTTTTTAAATAGTTCTCCAATTATTTAACAAAATGAAAGATGAAGAATGACCTCACTGGGAATTTTATAGTAAGTTATCATTCATGTCTTGCTTAGAGTTTTTCTGTAAGGCAATATCAGGATGGAAATGGATATAAGGTGACATTAGGTATCAGGGATAAAGGGTAGGACACAGATCTAAAAATGAGTCAAGCAAAGAATATCAAATTACAAGGTTCTCAAAGGCTAGGGTCATAACTTCCAAGGATTTCATAATCATTTCCCATCAGGCTCATCAGATAGTAGGTCTAATAGTAAGATCTAATTATTAATGTTCATCACATGTAGATGTGATGAAGCTGCAACACTGCAAACAGAATAAGAGGAGCTACGAAAGCCCTGTAGTCCTACATGATAAAATAGGTAAAATGTCTGTCTTTCCCCAAATTTTCATCCTATTAACTAGACTATCCCACTTTGACATCTCTTCCAAAGGATTTAGACATTCTGTTCCTCAAAAACACTCCCAAGCCCTTTACAATCTGCAAAGAAAAAAGTCAAATGCAAGTAATATTGTTAGTCTTTAAGAGGTTCAATTAACGGTGTCTTCATTTTTATTCTATCTCTAAACCTATGACAAACTTAGATGACATATTAAAAGCAGAGACATCACTTTGGTGACAAAGGTCCATATAGTCAACATTATGATTTTTCTAGTAGTCATGTACAGATGTGAGAGTTGGATCATAAACAAGGCTGAGTGAAAAAGAACCGATATTTTTGAATTGTGGTACTGAAGAAGACATTTGAGAATCCCTTTGGACAGCAAGATCAAACCAATACTGAAGGAAATCAGCCCTTACTATTCATTAGAAGAAATGATGCTGAAGCTCCAATACTGTGGCCACATAATGGGAAGAGTCAACTCACTGGAAAAAGATCCTGATGCTGGGAGAGACTGAGGGCAGGAGGAGAAGGGGGCAACAGAGGATGAGATGGTTGGACTGCATCACTGACTCAATGGACATGAGTTTGAGCAAACTATGGGAGATAGTGATGGGCAGGGAAGCCTAGTATACTGCAGTTCCTGGGGTCGCAAAGAGTCAGAAACAACTTAACAACTGAATAGTAACAACTACATCTATATTTCATCACACCATGATTATTTAATTCATTTTAATGAGAGTAGATAACCCTGTTAGTTACCACTGACACCATGCAAAACAAATAAGGAGTGAGGGCTTCCCAGCTGGAGTTAGTGGCAAAGAACCCACCTGCCAGTTCAGCAGACATAAGAGATGTGAGTTTGATTCCTGAGTTGGGAAGGTCCCCTGGAGGAGGAAAGGCAACCCACTCCAATATTCTTGCCTGGAAAGTCCCATAGATAGAGGAAACTGGTGGGCTACAGTCCATAAACATGAAGAGTTGGACATGACTGAATTTACTTAACATGCATGCATGCAAGAATGTTGAAAAGAAAAAAAAATTATATGGATAACCACAAATGAATAAGAGGGAAGAAAATAAATCTCTTATCCCATTGTAAGGGAACCAGGAACATATTTTACATTTTAGTTTATCCAGATTGAGTACACCTGCAAATATAAATAAAACTGCAGAATGGTCTACCTACATGAATGAAAATACATATCAACATACATAAAGACACAAAATATGCATACTTAATACTGGGTTAGAATAGCACTTGCTAATCAATTTTCTTATTTAAATTTTAATCAATGAAATGTTCATCTGACTGAAAATATCCAGTCAAGTAGGTCTCGACTGTTTTATCTCTGATAGAAATTCTAGTGATTAGTTGGGGAGGGAGAGGATGAAATCTATCAGTGCCACTGCCTCTCAGAAACAGAAAATCCAAAAAAAAAATTATACCATGCCCCAAAGCAAGTCTAAGAGGGTCATTCTTAAAATTATGGGTTTCTCAGAGCTTCTGTTTTCCGCCTTTTTCCACTACCAAATAAAGAGATTATTAATAAGGTTAAGAAGGATTAGAAAAATCCTGAGTACAAAGCATGAGGACATAAAAGATAGGGGATCAAAATAGCAACTTTCACTGCTAATCTTAGGTCAGAGAGGGGAAAAGAGAATCTGTAGTTTCTTATGATCTTGCCCAGCTCATTAGGCCCAGAGGTGCCACACAGAGGCAAACTCTCTGCTAACAAATAGGCAACTTTGCCTGATATGAAAAACGTATGTGGTCTTTGGAGTCTGTAAGTAATTGAGGATTTGGGAATTCATGCTTTTATTTCACCACAGGTGTTGCAAGAGGGCATCAGAGGGCAGACACACTGAAACCATACTCACAGAAATCTGGTCAATCTAATAACACTAGGACCACAGCCTTGTCTAACTCGATGAAACTAAGCCATGCCCATGGGGCAACCCAAGATGGGCAGGTCATGGTGGAGAGGTCTGACAGAATGTGGTCCACTGGAGAAGGGAATGGCAAACCACTTCAGTATTCTTGCCTTGAGAACCCCATGAACAGTATGAAAAAGCAAAATGATAGGATACTGAAAGAGGTACTCCCCAGGTCAGTAGGTGCCCAATATGCTACTGGAGGTCAGTGGAGAAATAACTCCAGAAAGAATGAAGAGATGGAGCCAAAGCAAAAATAATACCCAGTTGTGGATGTGACTGGTGACAGAAGCAAGGTCCGATGCTATAAAGAGCAATATTGCATAGGGAACCTGGAATGGCAGGTCCATGAATCAAGGCAAATTGAAAGTGATCAAACAAGAGATGGCAAGAGTGAACGTCGACATTCTAGGAATCAGCGAACTAAACCGGACTGTAATGGGTGAATTTAACTCAGATGACCATTATATCTACTACTGCAGGCAGGAATCCCTCAGAAGAAATGGAGTAGCCATCATGGTTAACAGAAGAGTCTGAAATGCAGTAGTTGGATGCAGTCTCAAAAATGACAGAATGATCTCTGTTCATTTCCAAGGCAAACCATTCAATATCACTGTAATCCAAGTCTATGCCCAACCAGTAACGCTGAAGAAGATAAAGTTGAACGGTTCTGTGAAGACCTACAAGATCTTTTAGAACACCCCAAAAATATGTCCTTTTCATTATATGGCAACTGGAATGCAAAAGTAGGAAGTCAAGAAACACCTGGAGTAACAGGCAAATTTGGCCTTGGAATATGGAATGAAGCAGGGCAAAGACTAATAGAGTTTTGCCAAGAAAATGCACTGGGCATAGCAAACACCCTCTTCCAACAACACAAGAGAAGACTCTACACATGGACATCACTAGATGGTCAACACCAAAATCAGATTGATTATATTCTATGTGCCAAAGATGGAGAAGCTCTATACAGTCAACAAAAACAAGACCAGGAGCTGACTGTGGCTCAGATCATGAACTCCTTATTACCAAATTCAAACTTAAATTGAGAAAGTAGGGAAAACTGCTAGATCATTTAGGTATGACCTAAATCAAATCCCTTATGATTATACAGTGGAAGTGAGAAATAGATTTAAGGGGCTACATGTGATAGATAGAGTCCCTGATGAACTACAGAATGAGGTNCTCCTTATTGCCAAATTCAGACTTAAATTGAAGAAAGTGGGGAAAACCACTAGATCATTCAGATATGACCTAAATCTATACTATATATCATCTATCAATTACCTATCTATATCTTTTCTATCTAATCTAGCAGGCACCTATATGCATATCTTACCTTATCTAGCTAATGTTCTTTATCTAATCCATCAATCATGTATACAGATACATCTATGTATCTATATATGTCTATATCCATCTATCTGTCATCTGTCCATCATCTGTCATCATTCTTCTAGCACATGTTTGCTCACAGTCTCCCTCGGTTTTGGGCAGTTCTGCACAATGTCCTCACACCACAGCTCAGAGTCCAATATTGGTCTATAATCCCTAAGGTTATGCGTCCAGACTGTGGGTTTGTTCCTCTCTTTAGGCTTCCTGAAAATTCTGAGAGCTGCGGCCCAGCCAGATTGTGCTAGAAGTGCCTCTGCTGGGCATGGTCTGTGTACCTTGTCTTGGGAACAACCTGTTAGTCCCCCGGCTTGAAAACAATTCTGCTCGTGAAGTTGCCGCAGACAGGCTATTCTCTAGCACGATGCCAGTAGCAGCCCGCAGATGACATCTGGGGCAGGCCCTGTGTTAGTGGTTGCAGGCACTCTGGATCCACCTGGGTCAGTCCGGGGCCACCTCCCTGCTGCTCTGGCTCCAGGGTGCGCGGAAGCACGTGGCTCCCGGCTGGAGCTGAGCAGTGAGCTCTCACCCCCACGCCTCCCCTACAAAGGCTCCAACATGAGTGCAGACCGCTGGGCCCCCTGCCACTCAGGACGGTCAGCTTGATGTGGGCTCCTTTATGCCCAGGGCAGGTGCTGCCCCATCGCTGGCCCTTCTCTGAGGATGACTGACTTTCTTACCACCCCTAAGCTTCCATAGGGGGGAGACAGGAGCTCCATTTGCCTTTGGAAGTGGGGGGGGATGACAATCAAATTGCTCAGCACCTGGGTTTGAGACAGCCCTGAACCATGTGAGCTCGTCCTCCAGAAATCCTGAGGTCTAGCACTGGTGGTGGTTGGTGGGGGGTGGACCCCAGGGTGAACCCAGCCTTGGCCCCTGGGGGTGGTAAGGTAAGCCTGCAGCTGAGTACAATTTGAAGCCCGTCATTGGTACAACTGAAAATTGGAGCGCGCTGACGGAGGTGGTCTTTCTGACTGTTCAAGGAGCTTCGTGCTTTTCTCTCCCCCCGCTCCCCCGGGCACATGGGAGGGTGGCATTTTCTCATCTCACTGAACTCGGGCATTTGCGTGCAAGTGGCTGCGTTGCTTCTGAAGATGAGTTTTAAAAGCCTAGGCTGTGCAGCACCTTCTCCCTTTGCCATGGCAACTGGCAATGTCCTAGATCCTGGTCTCTCCCTCCCGCTCCCCCTCCCAGACTGGGTCCTGGAGTGAGGACGTGCGTGGCTGGCATAGGGTTCGTGTGACATCTCAGTGTGACCCAGCCCGTGGGGACTGCGGCACTGACCTGCCCCTATCTCGGCCGCCATGGCGACAGGCAGTAGACAGCACAGTTCCTGTCCCCTTATGAGCCCGCGGTTTCTCCTCCTGAGCACACGGACAGATATCTCTGCAGGGGTCAGAGGGCATGTGAGAGTGTGGCAGCCGTGGCCCTCCACGCACCCGCTCATCCTCTTCTCTGAAAACTTAGATGAAATACTATTTACTCCAGAAAGTCTTCCAGAAATAGGGTAGACAGGTTTAGCACATAAAAACCCAGGATGCACAGTTAAATTTGCATGCCAGACAAACAATGCTAAACAATGCATCGTTTGGCTCGTAGTGGTATGTCCTAAGCAATATCTGTGACGTACTTACACTAACAAAATGTTGCATTGTTTACCTGACCTGCATTTTTTTCAAATCTTCTTTATTTTTTTTAATTAAAAAAACTTTTTTTTTACCAGCACCTTGTGGCATGTAGGAGCTTAGCATCCTGACCTGGGATCGAAACTGTGCCCCCTGCATTGGACGGTAGAGTCTTAACCACTGGACCACCAGGGAAGTCCTTGACATGCAAATTTAATTGGGCTTTTAGTGTTTTATCTGGCAACCCTCTGTATAAACCTCTTTCCTCTAAACTACATAGCATCTGTTTATCACCTCTGTCTTGTGTTGTAATAACCGTGACCCCACTTTGTCCTATTGGGCTTTCAGCTTCTTGAGGGCACACCCAGATTTGATGCACCTTTGTATTTCCTGAGCCTCCAAGCGGTGACACCCACCCCAACACACACACACACACACACACACACACACACACACAGAGAGAGAGCACAGGTATTCATTCAATGAAACAGCTGGTTTTGATGCAGCAAAAGGATTTGACAGGATCTCAAAGCAAAAAAAAAAAAATCGATAGTGCAAGGTATTAGACATTTCTGTACTTTTCTGTTTTCCTGTTTTCTTCCAAAGGCGAAGAGAATCTAGTATTTTACATCCTGTCACAAGAGTGGTTCTAGCAGCTAGAACGAAAGCCTGGCATCTTTTTCAGGTTGTGCTCATCTTTCCCAGCAGAGCCTGGGCAGGAAATTCCTCCAGGGACCTCCAGGCACCTCCAGAGTCCCTACACACCCTGGAAAGGCAGGCAGCAATGTTGTGTCCCAGGGCTGGAAGCACACGTGTCTGAAAAGCGAGCATCTCACGGAGGGTCACGTGCCCAAGGGCCTCCCTGGGACACCAGCAGCTAGGTGACCCCCGAGCCACCTCTGTTGATGCAGGTTCCACTAAAGACCCTTGGGAACGAAGCCACAGCGACCATATGGGAGGCTGCTGGGCTGAGGGTCCTGCTGGTCTCCACCTGGTCAGGGGTGCCTTTGAGGGGGCACACTTCAGCGGTGTTAAGGTCCCTGCAGGTGGACTTCTGCCACTTAGAGAACTGTCACGGCCAAGACGCGGATGAATGGTGACCTGTCTCTTCCTACCGAGTCTGGGCTCTAGGGTGAGAAAGCACATGCCTTCTCCATGCTGCATCTGTTCATCCTCCAATCGCAGACCCTTCATCCAGCATTGAGGCCCCACCAGCGGGCTGTGTCCTCCCCAAGCTCCTGGCACCTTAAGGGCAAGAAGGAAACTAACCCGATTTTCAGAGTCTTATGAAATTTTAGATTAAAACTACAGACAGCAGCAGATCCCTCAAACCCAGGTCGAAGCCATGAATCTTCAGAGAAGCTTATGCCCCCAGTGCCTCCCTCCATGTTGCAAGGTCTCCCCCAGATTCTTTCCAGTTCGGTTCTCCCTTGTCTCCATAACAACCTGTATCCCAGAATAAGTGGAGAGAGAGCCACGATTAACAGAACCAGGAAGAGGGTGCTCTAGGTATTTCTTCATGGGATTTCTTCTCTTCTCAGAGGCCCTGGATGGGTAGCTCTTGTATTTAGCCCCCAGATAGGCCCCAATGGATTGAAGGGACACCAACATTCTTAGCACTTAGGTCCATGCGATGCT
The DNA here is from genome assembly GCA_006410875.1 of Neotragus pygmaeus. Lineage (NCBI taxonomy): Eukaryota > Metazoa > Chordata > Mammalia > Artiodactyla > Bovidae > Neotragus > Neotragus pygmaeus. The sequence goes on from SJYV01025528.1 coordinate 887,873, forward strand.
GTCCCATAGCCAACATCGATACAACGTGTGGGCATAAGGTGAACACGAGAACACACAACCTCCAGACAGAATGGTGTGGGGGGAGATGGAGCTCGCATCACCCACTCATCGCCAGCTCTCTCCTCTCACACGTACCCCGTGTAATCATAAAAGGATGAAAGCAGTGACAAGGTCATGTGACCTGGTGGAATTAGCATAAAAAGAATTGATTCCTAGAGGAATCAAGCGCACTATCCAAAAGACCCGGAAGAGCAAGGGGGAGGTTCCTCCTGCAGTGTGGCCCACATCTCCTCCCCACAAAGATCCAGGGAAGGGGTTTAGGGAGCTCTGCCTGCGCAACAGGGAGACGTGCGGAAGCACAGACACCCCCGGAATAACTCTCGTGAACAACCTGCATGAAGAACCCCCCTGGAACCCCCAGCCTTAGCACAGTGCCCAGCACGCAGCATATACTTGCTACAAGAATGCGGAAGAAAGGAAAGAACGAAGGATATGTGTTTATCCCTTTTGTTCTTTTCCTTCCTGAGCTTACCTGTCCTTGACATAGAACAGGACTCATTCAGAAGGTGAGGGCAGAACGTGGTGTCGGGGGAGGCACCTAGGATGGATGCCCCCACTGGGTGTTCATCCACTCTCACTCGGACCCTGGGACCCAGTTTGCCTTTGAATTTTCATTTTCCCCTTGGCATCTTGCAGAGACTCCTTGGTCTCTGCCCCAGGTTCAGCCCTAGCACAGGTCAGACCCGTCCCCCTCAACGTCTGTGCAGCACCCTCTCCCCATTATAAGATACAGAAGAACTTTCTACAGGAAAGTGGCTTAGAGGCAAAAAGGTCCACATGCCAGCTCCACGCATCAGATCACTACAACACGAACACTAAGCTTTCTGTCCTTAACCTCTTGGCCATTGCCACCAGCTCCTGCTCTGGCCTGCCCTCAGGTGTCCCCACCCGTGTCCTTTCCTCCAGTTTCTTCCCACCCCATACTCCTGCCCACGTGAAGCTGTGTCCGGCAGGGCTCACAAGGGTGACAGGCAATCATACCCAAATTAAAATACGTAACTACAGACTGTGATAAGGATGATGAAGGAAGAGTAAAGAAAGCTGAGAGAATACCAAAGGAGTGCTGTGTGTGTGTGTGTGTGTGTGGTTGTGTAAGCAAAGTCCAGGAAGACTTCTTCATGGAAAGTTGACAATCTCTCAGCCAGGCTGCCCCGAGCAAAAGAGATGATAACAGCCAACCCCCAAATTTCTATGGCGCAGCCCATTAAAGTCTGACTTCTCTCTCACATTAAATCAGCTGAGGTTCTGGATGGCTCTCTGGCAGCTGTCCTCCACATGTGGCTCAGGGTTTAGGAGGCTTTGATCTGACGGCATCGCCCTGTTAACTTGTCTCCTGTGAGCATCGCACGGTGGAGCGGAGCGTGGAGGAATGTGCTCCTCCCTTAAGGCATCTGCTGGGGCTGGAGTCGGGGGTGGTGTGTGTGATACATATCACTGGCCACAGCAAATAGCACAGTCAGGCCTCCATCTCAAAGGGATGTGAGCCCAGGAGAGACAGCAAGAAATCTTGGTGAGTGATAGTAACGTCTACCAGGAGTGGGGAGCAGGGTATTCCAGGGGGAAGGAGCTCAGAAATGCAGTGCGGTGGGATGGGTGGATGGAGGGGAGAGAGCAGAGGTGAAGTGGTGAGAGTTGATTAAAGAGGTGGTCAGGGCTCAGGACCCATAGAGGAAGGGTATGCATTCTACCCCATCCTGTCCTGTTCTATTACATACAATGGGAGGCTTTAAAGCAAAGAGTGTATGATTTATTGTCTTAAAAAGATGGTTTTGGTTATTGTATGGAGAAATAAATGAAGAGGCTTTTGAAATAGTCCAGGCTAGAAATGATAATGGGTAAGAGCAGGGTGGAGGGAAGCAGTGTAATTGAGAGATAACTCGGGGGTTGAATTGATGGAGTTGGGTGATGGTCACCCTGTGCAACAGATCCCCACACTGTGGCCCCCAAGAGGACCTCAGGTTCAGCCAGGCTTAGGGGAGGACTGTTCAATAGTGTTTTAAAGAACGTTTGTGATGCTTTTTATTATTGTTGTTATTCTAATATACCACTGACACATTTGTTAGCTGTCTAGGCTCAGAGCTCCACAGAACCTATACACACACATATATATTCCCCAACTCCCAACCAAACTAATATATCTCCTGGCCTCTGACTCTTTAAGTGAACCCAGCATAGCTCAAACACAGGGAGAAAGATGGAAAAACCTTGCTCTTCTATTTAATTCTAATTTGCTCTTTCTGAGAAGTGGTGTGTTTTTGTGAGCGAGATGGGTTGCCTGGGAGATAGGGTTCTCAGGCCAGGATTTCAGCTGTCTGCAAAGTAACATGGATCTTTTTAAGATGTTCTCGGACAATGGAGTGATGGAAAAGAGGCGGCAGCCTGGGTGTGACGGCCTGGAGCGTCCCCACTGTGCGTGCCCACGGCAGGGCCCGTCACACAGACGCCTGAGGGGGTCAAGGTCCCACAGTGGCGGCCCTGGAACCGCTCACGCCCCAGGAGCGGCGGGTGGGGGTGCCTGCCAGCTCCCAGCCACGAGGTGTCCTGCTCACTCAGGAGCTCGGGCCTGGGTGCTGGGCTCCTCCCGTGCTTGGGGTGGTGGCTCCTGTCTGGGCTGGTCGTGTGAGCTCTGCGGACTCGGGGCAGGGGGGCCAGGGCAACTGTGGGGACACCCGGTGAAGTGAGACTGCCGCCCGTGGTAGTGTTTCATCTCTGATCCCGGCATCTTGTGTCTGTAAAATGTCTTAGCTTGAAGGTGAGGTGAACTCTCAGACCTTCCTCAGGTCCTGACCTAAGAAAGCTCTGTCAAGTTCAGTTATAACTGGTGTGAGCTACAGAACACTGAACAAGGGGACCTGAGCTGAACTCAGAAAGATTCCTGAACACTGTAGCTTTTTGACCAAGGAGACCAGCACCTGTTAGGATCTAAGGCTGTTGGGCATAGATGACACGAATCAGAAAGAAAGAATCAAAATGTAGTCAGAATACACCTCCTTCTGCATTCCTAGTGAGCGTAATGTTCCTGGCCCTGAAGTTGCTTGAAAATAGAAAAACAGCCTTGGCACATTGCTTCAGCTTCAGTATCTTATCTAAACCTGCAGTAGTGCTATAAATAGACCCATTTACAGAAAAGGAGTTGAGGCTCACAGAGATGAAGCCCCTTGCCCAGACAGAAAGGACCACAGTTAAGCTGAATATATTCCACTGTACGTGTGTACCACATTTTCTCTTGTGATTCATCTCTCAACGAGCCTTTATGGTATTTCCATATCTTGGCCCTTGTGAACAATGGTGAACATCAGTGTGCAAGTCATCTCTTTGAGATCCTGATTTCAACTCTTTTGGATAAACACCGAGAAGTGAGATTGCAACTCAATTTGCTATTTTTTGAGGAAACTCCATACTAGTGGCCACAGTGACTGTGCCATTCTGTATGCCCAGCACAGTGTATCTATACACTAAGAGTCCTGCATCCTCACCAACATTTGCTTTCTTCTTTTAAAAAAATAATAATCATGCACACAGGTGTGAAGGGATATCTCACTGTGATCTGTCTTTGCCTTTCCCTGATGGTTAGTGATGTTGAGCATCTCTTCATGTACTTATTGGCCGTTTGCATGTCTGCTTTGGAGAAACATCTATTCAAACCCTTTGCCCATTTTTCAATGAGGATTTTTGTTGTTGTTGTTCTGGGGAGATTTCTTCTGTTTTGTTTTGAGTGTTTTTGGAAATGGCAACCCACTCCAGCACTCTTGCCTGGAGAATCCCATGGAGGGAGGAGCCTGGTAGGCTACTAGTCCGTGGGGCACAAAGAGTCAGACACGACTGAGTGACTTCACTTGACTTCACTTCACTTTGTTTTTACTACTGAGTTGTAGGAGCAAATCTGATCTCTTCTTACCCCTGACTCTGCATCTTGGTGTCATGACCTCTTGCCTGGTGATGAAGACTTCTAACTGATCTCCTGGTTTCCACTTTTGTCCTCTTTAGTTTATTCTCTTCACCCTGTCCAGTCCAGGGTGACCCTGTCAAAACGTAGGTCAGATCTGGATCATCTAATATTCAGAGGACGCCCACGGCACCAGATCTTATTATTCAAGATAAATAGCAAAGTCCTGACAGTGAGCCTCTCTGACCAAACAAACCAAACAGTCTAGGTTTTGCTGTGAAGGAATTGTGTAGATGTGGCTAAGATCTCGTATCAGTTGATTTTAAGAAAAGGAAATTACCCGTCGTAAGATGGGTGGGCCTCATCCAATAAGTTGAAAGGCCTTGTGAGTAAAAACAGATTTCCTAGAGAAGAAGAAATTCTTCAGAGCATCAGCTCCTGCCTGAATTCCTAGCCTGACTCATGGCTTCTGACTTGCCATCCCCCATAATCATATGAGCCAATTCCTTAAAATAAATCTCAATATATACAAAGGATGCATCTATAAATAGAGATAGAGATAGTCTCCTTCTCTGGAGAACCCTGATCCATCCTCTAACAACTCTATGGTTAGCTCCATTTTACAGTTAAGGAATCTAAGTCTCAGGTTGAGTTAGGATATTTACTCCAAGTCAAAGTTAGTAGCACTTCCCAGGTGGCAACTCTCCTGCCAGCGCAGGTATTTAAGAGACTCAGGTTTAATCCCTGGATCAGGAAGATCCCCTGGAGAAAAACATAACAACCCACTCCAGTATTCTTGCCTGGAGAATCCGAGGAGCCTGGCAGGCTACATGTCCATAGAATCCCAAAGATTTGGACAGTCTGAAACTGTCCGACTTTAGGCAACTGAAGTGACTTAGCATGCACGCACACACAGGTGGTAAGAGGCAGAGCTGGGTCTGTTTCCAAAATCTGTGGTTTAAGCACCATATTCCAAGGCCTCACCAGGGTGGCTAGAATAAAAGAAGTCCAGCCAGGGAGTCCTAGAGAATGAGTCGTTTTTGTTTAGTCAGTCAGTTGTGTCTGACTCTTTGCAACCCTGTGGACTGTAGCCTGCCAGGCTCCCCTGGCTACGGGATTTTCCAGGCAAGAATGCTGGAGTAGGATGCTGGTTCCTCCTCCAGGGCATCTTCCTGATCCAGGTGTTGAACCCACATCTCCTGCCTTGGCAGGCGATTCTTTACTGCTGAGCCACCTGGGAAGCCTGGAGAAATGAGTGCTGGGCTATATATGTCAGCTCTGTAGTTATTCCTGGAGGCTTCCCAGCACCCTGCGTTGAAGACAACTCTTGATTCTCAGACTGCCAGCTCTGTCATGACCTTGACGTTGCTGACAAACCATTTCTGGCTGCTGCTTGGTGCCCTCAGCTCTTTTGGCCACATCTTGCTGTGTGTGTGTGTGTGTGTGTGTGTGTGTGTGTGTGTGAACACCTGGGCCTGGCCCCAGCACACCAGTTCCCCACTGTGTGTGTGTGTGTGTGTGTGTGTGTGTGTGTGTGTGTGAACACCTGGGCCTGGCCTCAGCACACTGGTTCCCCATTGCATGGTGACTGCTGACTGGCCCATCCCCCCCCACACACACATTTCTGTCTCAAGGGAAGGACCATGTGTTCATCTTACTCACCAGGGAGCCCCAGGCATGTGGCTCAGTGCTCAACATGAACTGCTCCCCTGTAAGCAGTGTTGAAGAAAGTGGTAAATGGCTGCTGTGAATGTTCCCACTTTGCAGGGGGATTGGAACTTGTCTCCATCATCCATTTCCAGGAAACTGCTGAAAAGGGGCCAATAGCCCTGTGACCTGAAGTTGTGATGAGAGCAGGTCTCAGATTTCAGCAGTGGGACAAGCTGCCAGTGATGAACATGCAGCCTGCCACTGCCCATTCTGGGTGAAGACCTTGCCTGGGGCATCCACTGGCCAGGAAGGCAGAGAATCCAGAGAAACCAACCTGCTCCTGGGTGGTCATCAACCAAGAAATCCACACCTGCTGCACCCCTGGTGGAGTGCGCTGTCAGAGTCAATAAACAAGATGGATTTGGAAAGGCCTGTCAACACATATGTAACAAGGTCAAAGCTTTAGAAAATGAGCATTCCCTTAGACTCAGTAAACATCCGCAAGACAGGCAGAGACTGGCCCTCAGAATGGAATGGGCTGGGCCAGATGGGGGTGGGGAGAGCTGGGTGTTTGTCACAGGACTGGCAGGCTGTCACCCAGCGCCAGCTGGGGAATTCTCAGAGTCAAGTGATCTGGTGTAACATGTAAAATCGTGCTACAGGGCAAAAAAAGAACATTGACTTGGGAGTTTGATGATCTGGGCAAATCCTTGGACTCTCAAGGCCTTGATTTCATTGTTAGGGTAATGGTCATCAGGGGCCTCCCTGGATTTTTGAGTCAGGATTGCCTTGAAGCTCTGCTTGGACAGTGTGGATGTCCAAAGTCCTTGCTGACTTGGTGCAAAGCCCTGGGCCTCCACCCTCGTTCTCTCTCCCATTCCCATCCTGCTCTATCTCCCTCTCACCAGGCAGCATTCTGGATTGCAAACTTAGCGTCTTTGCAGACCTCTAAGTTCTGGGCACACAGCTTCATAAGGATTAGAGTGGGAACCGACAAAACCTCTCCTCGTTCTAGTATTAGTTGGCCACCCAGAACCTTCTTCTCAACCAGACCTCAACCTTGGCCCCTGTCCTGTCCTTGCTGGGTTTGCCTTGCCCTGTCTTAACAAGAATCCTGCCAAGTTAGTATAGTGAGACTCCCACTATCCTTGATAACTGATCCAAGATATAGGATTGAATTGCTCATCTCCCACCCTTGATACCTGACCATGCTGGCCTGTCTTCAGCTAGAATCCTGTAAGCCAGTTTAGCAAAAAGCCCTTTCCTTGATGTCTCCTATTAGTCTTCCATCCACTTACCCCCTCACTCTTCTCGTTGCCTATGACCCCCAACTAGTCTTCATGTTGGGAGCTGAGCCTGGTCTCTCTTCTATTGCAATAGTCTCAACAGCTATTGCAATAGTCCAGAATAAGTCTTCCTTATAATTTTAAAAATAATTTATTTATTTATTCTTTATTTATCTTTATTTGTTACTTCTTTATTCTCTCTTTATTCTTATTTATCTTTATTTATTATTTATTCTTTTATTTATCTTTATTATTTATTTATTTATTCTCCCAGCTGTGCTGGGTCAGGGATCAAACCTGTGTCTCCTGCATTGGCAGGTGGATTCATTGCCACTGTGTCCCTGGGTGAAGCCCCTTCAGCAGGTGCTCAGTATATATTTGTATGAGAATCATGCTTTGAATGATTTTTAAAAACTACTTGGTCAGAGATGGGTGGAGGATATCAGAGAAGTCTGGTTTGTACTTATCTACTGGGGACCAAAAACCTGGACTCTGAGAAAACTTGGGGAGATCTAGGGATGTGGTCACTGGGTTTATGGAATTCCTGGACTCACGAGGAAATAAGAACATAACTAGGTTGTCTACTCAGCGAGGTGTCTCACTGTGAAGGCCCCACTGTTTCTGTGTTTATATATTTATTATGTGCTTAGTTGGCTTACATGTAGCACACAGGATCTTTGCTCTTCATTACAGCAGGCAGGATCTTTCACCGTGGCCTGTGGACTCTTAGTTGCAGCATGTGGGACCCAGTTCCCTGACCAGGGCTCGAACCTGGGTCCCCTGAGTGGGGAGCGTGGAGTCTCAGCCATCGGATCACCAGGCAAGTCCTTGCACTGCGTCCTACTCAGGAGCCACTGGGGGTTATCAGCGTCCATCATCGGTTCACAGACCTAAACAAGTCTCCCTGTATCTCTTCCCTTCCCGTCATTGCTGTTTTTGTCAGGGAGGCATTTTCTCTCCATCCTCCAGGTTCTAAGTCCCGATGCGGCCCTTGGGTGGTCCTTCTCCCTCTTCTTCCTTGGCTTGTCGGTTACTCAGTTCCATCAGTTCTTCCTTCAGCCTTGACTCTGGGAACTGCTCCTTCCGCTTTCCTCCCACATTCACCACCCACTCCAGGTGCCTAAATCTCCGAAGATCATACGAAGATTCTCCTGATTCTTCCACTTTTCAGCTTCTTCTCTCTCCAATCCATTCTCACTTTTTTTTTTTTTTTTGCCAGTGTCATCTTCTTTATAAAAACACTGCTCTCGCTTGTCATCATCATGTTTAAAATCCTCAGGTGCCTCTACGGTGGTAGCTCAGATTCACACCTGGCCTTTCAGAAGTTTTAAACAGTAAAAGCCGAGTGAGGTGCTGGCTGGGTGTATTTTCTCCTTCTGGGACCCCTTAGGCTGTCCCTGTCCACCCTGAGCTCCCCCACCATCAGTGGGCTCTAAGCACAGCTTGCCAAGACATGAGACCCCCTAGTAAATTAGGTTAGCCTGTGAACGGGTACTAGACTCGTGAGCAGCCAGCACGTGTGGCCTGGCGGAAAGATCTACCCAATGGAAACAGTTGTGCTGGACAGAGGTCACTGGACCAATCTGGTTCTTTCCTGGGAGTCTGACTCCAGACAGGGCGGTGGAGGAGAGTCAATAAGGGGCTGGGGCTGAGTCGGGCAGTCTGGAGCTCTGCAGTGGCAGCCACAGCGGGGGCAGGATGACCGAACTGCTCAAGCCACATGAGGTCCTGAATGATCCTCTGGTGTCATAACCATGCATGTCTAATTTTCTATATCCTGATGCTTTGATATCTGGGGCTTTGCAGGCCCTGCAGGGACCGCCTCTGCTAGACTTAGCCAAGACTTAGAGCTGCCAAACAACCCATCTAAGAACACGCTTTCCAAATGCAAACCAACCAGCCCAGAGCCCATGCCCCACCAATTCTTTATGGCTCTCACACTCTGCCCCGGCCACTAGTCCCCTGCCCCAACCACCCAAGGACACCCAGGGACCTCACACCCAGGGACAACTCTACAGCCCAGGGGCTGCTGAAATGGCTCAAACCAGCCAATCCCAAACCCACTCGCCCCTCCTCACCTGCTCCTTCTGCATGCACCACAGTACAGGCTCCTGACCCTGCTCCCTACTGCAACCCCTCCAGCTCTGGTGCTTCCACATGAGGCCCTGTGTGGTGTGGTATGCCTGTCCTCTTAGGAGCTGTGAGTAATAACCTATCCTTTCAGTGGAAATCATCTTCTGATCTATTGCACTTGTGTGTGAGCTAAGTCACTTCAGTCGTGTCCAACTCATTGTGTCCCTATGGACTGTGGCCCGCCAGGCTCCTCTGTCCATGAGATTCTCCAGGCAAGAATACTGGAGTGGGTTGCCAGGGATCTTCCTGACCCAAGGACTGAACCCATGTTTTTGTATCTCCTGCACTGACAGGCGGGTTTGTTTCCACCAGCACCACCTGGGAGCCCCTGTTGGACGCACTATCCCTCAGTTTTTCTGTGAGAAAACTGGACCTTCAGACACTCTGTTCCCACACCCTTCTCCTGTCTTGTGGAGCTCAGCACCGTGGCTGTCCTGCTTTCCTTGGAGGCAGGGCTGTGTCCTTCCCTCCTGTCCTTACCTGTCACATCTTAGATTCAACTCCTTCACTTCAGGTAAATTAAGTGACTGTTCCTTGCAGTCTAAAAATACCAACTGCAGAGATTCCAGATATGACCTGTACCTACTTCTCCTGCCCTTTCTCCTAGTGTGCTTCTCAGACCCTTCAGCTGCAACCACACAGGGTACCTTCTTATTCTTGAATGTTTCTGCTTTCTACACTGTGTTCGTGCAAGGCCTCCATTAGGAATATCCTCCTCCTTCCCTCTGTTGGCTAAATCTACTCTTCCTTCAAGGTCCAACTCCAGTCTCACCTCTCCTTTGAGGTTTCCGTGATTTCATCATCACAGCAACCACGTCCTTCCTTGGACGCCTGCACCCCCTACTGCCTGGGACATTTATAAGACAGCTCATGCCCCTCACATGGGCAGCACTTGTTCCTCAATGTTCTGGGGCTATTTCTCCCTAAGGTTTTACATTCTCTGGATGCAGAGAGCAAATGATTGATTCTGTGCAATGACAGGATGTATTTGATACCAACTACATCCTCCAAGCAGGAGAGGCAGGTTTGATCCCTAGGTCAGGAAGACCCCTCTGGAGGAGGGCATGGCAACCCACTCCAGTATTCTTGCCTGGAGAATCCCATGGACAGGGGAGCCTGGCGGGCTACAGTCCATGGGGTCACAAGAGAGTTGGACACGACTTCACGACTAAACACCACCATCACCACTCACATCCTACACATCTTCCTTCTCACTGAGTTGAGGTATAAAATTCCTGGATGTGACAGTGGGTGTCCCTGTGTTGAGCAGGGTCTGGCTGGGAGGAGAAGCCAGAGACCTACCTGTTCACTTCTCCATCCCTGACCACCTGGGTGACGAGGCTGCCTGCTCCCAGCTTTCCCAGAGAAGACCCGCCTTCTCCTGCCACTTCCTGACCCTCCAGGTGAGGTCCTTTCCTTTTGTTTCCTCTCGGGCCTGGGAGGGAAAGTGAAATGTAACTGAAAGAAATGAGAGAGGAACGAAAGGACACCAAGCATGCAGGGACTCGGTCCTGTGAGGAGGCCGGGGCTGGGGCCAGAGGCCTGGAAATCAAACGGGCCCTTCACAGTTCAGTCTCGGGCTGACTTGTTTATAATAAAAACATTTGGTTTGACTTCCACAGAATCCAGCCTATGATGTAAATGCTCAAGCGTTTTAGCCCACATTCCTTGTCCTCCCCAGAGAAGTTCTGTTCAGAAAGCGAGAGGGGCGGAAACAAACAGTTCCTGGGAGTGTCTCCAGTCAGCGCCCTTGCGTTTAGAGTCTGAGCTGTGCAAATAATTTGGATGCTAAAACTCAAGCCCTTCATGTACCTTTTAAATGACAAAACAGTTATGTGTGTCTGAGGAGACAGACAGTGTCTCTTTAAACGTTCTTTCTGTTCCTCGGGTGTGTTGTAATCAGCAGATGGCCAGCCCTACCTTCCCCAGGGCCCCCCTTGTAGCAGACTCTTCTAATAGCTAATATCCTGCAGTGACCGAGGCCATTAGAAGGATTAAGCCATTACCCTCCTGTCCAGCAAACACACAACGCTCACAAAGGCCTCCTTTCCCCCTTCGGTTGTTGTTTTCATGGATGAATCAGGGCCTGATGATTGGTTGAAAAATCATAACAGGGAGGGCAGAGGGTTATGGTCATTCTTTTCGAGGACACCTCCCAAATAGCCTTGGGATTTGAAGATCCTTTGTTAGAAGGAGGGCAGGAGTCAGTTTTGTGGCTCGAGCACGCTCTGAAAGTACAAAGAGCACTCATACCTGTGCCCTCAACTCCGGAATATCTCATCCTTAGTTTCTCAAGCATCAGGGTAAGCCTCTTCGTTCTGCCTGCTCACACGGCCAGACTGGCTGGGTTTGTTCTGCACCAGACAAACCACCAGCCCAGCCCAGAGCCACGTCGCCGGCTCAGGAATACTCTGAAATATTGCCACCCAGTGGCACTTCCAAGGCATAACAATTCCCAGCCAGGCAGCAGGGAACCGGGTTTCAGGAGCTGAGGGACCCAACTGAGACAGACGAGGCTGTGGAAACTGGTCTAGAACAAGCTTCAGAAAAGCATCCATCTAGGCACAAAAGCAGGGAGCTAGTTTGGAACTGGCTACATCGGGCAGGTCATGGAAACGTGGGAAGAGACACTTGGGATATAAAGAGAAGAATGACGGTAAAGACGTGGTACGGATGAGCTGTCTTTTTCCAAATGGAAGAAATACACACTTTCGCTAAGTGGGAGCTGGAGAAGGATGACAGGGAGATGAATCAATGGAGCACCCTTTGGAGTTGGCCTCAATTCGGATGACTCAGTCTCTCATATGTGTGGGTTTTTAAGGATCCTTGGGCTCTACTGATTTACGGGACATCGCCAGACTTGTTTCTTTACCCAGAGAACAAGATCTCTAAATCTCCCTGCAGCCCTAACATTGTGAAACTTTATTATCCCAGCGAACTAGCAATCCAGAAATACAGGCAATATAAGCCGTAGGCAATCCATAAATCACGGGTGTCTGACTTCCAAATGCAAGATGCGATAACATAAAAGATGTATCCATTTTCACCTCTTGATGATTTCCTGCTGGGACAAAGCTTGGAAGGTTTCCCTGCAGGATACTGGGTGAGTTTCAGTAAGAACCTGCTGTCTCACCTCCCAGTATTAGCAGAGGAAGGCCAGCTCCCCGGGTCCGGATCCTTCTAGCACTTTCTATGGGGTGAAAGAGAGGTTGAGAGAGAATGGGATCAGAAGGGAGGCTCCTCTCTATTAAAATGAAAGCTAAACCAGAAAAACGAATGAGTTAGACATTTAATGTGTGTGTGTTCAGTCGCTTTGGTTGTGTCCAATTCTTTGTGACCATATGGACTGTAGCCCTCTGGGATCCTCTGTCCATGGGATTCTCCAGGCAAGAATACTGGAGTGGGTTCCCATACCCTCCACCAGGGGATCTTCCCAACCCAGGGATCAAACTCATGTCTCTTTTGTCTCCTGAAGCGGCAGGCACATTCTTTACCACTAGTGCCACCTGGGAAGACCTAGGTCACATCCTTTTCAGTAATATTTTTATTTTGCTTCTGTCAGAGGGCAAGCTATTCCAAAGAAGTTAGATTCTGATGGTTGCAAAGTAAGAATGCAGGTGGGAGGGAAGGGAAAGGCATTCAGACTCCTCTAACCTTATCTGATAGCTTTCAACCAGCCTCCGTTGTCAGGATTTCTTGGGAAAAGTCATATACGATCACGATTTTAAAAGACCAGTGGAATCCCTTTCTAGCCAAAGTCTGAAAGAAGATTTGGGTTCAGGCTCTATTTGGAGACACCCAGGTTGCCCTTTCCCCTCAGCATTTAGGGCGCGGCGGTTTCTGCTTATCTAAAGTGCTCACATTGCAAATATTAGCAGCAGAGCCAGGGATTTAAAAGTCTGTCCTGATGGGAATTTGAACCGAAATATTCTGCCCACTGCCACTTTATAAGCTGGGAATCATCAAGCCGCTACAAATACCTTGAGGGGGCCTTGCAGTTGCTCAACATAAATCAGCAGAATGACAGGCAATTGACTTTGAAGACAGCTCTCACATGGCTGAGTGGCTGGAGCTGCTGGAGGCCGATGAGGGCATTTTCCTGTAAACACGACTGTGATTAGCACTGGAGTAAATAGCCAAACGGGCTCTATCTGTCAGACCCCAGCCTCCTGCTCTGGATTTTTCATTAGGCAGGAATCATTCTGTGATCCTGTGCAGCCAAGTTGGTGATTCTGAGAAAGAAGCTTGTGCTTTAATACCTGATGAAACCTTTTGATTTCCCCGGAAGGTAGGTAAGATCACTTGTTGTAGCTGTGTTTTTCTGGAGCAATAAAACCTGTGTGCGTGTGTGTGCGTGTGTGTGTGTGGTGTGTGTTCACTCGCTCAGTCATGTCTGACTCTTTGCAATCCCAGGGAATGCAGCCCACTGGGCTCCTCTGTCCATGGCATTTTCCAGGCAAGAATACTGGAAGTGAGTTGCCATTTCCTTCTCTAGGGCATCTTCCTGAACCAGAGATCAAAACTGTGTCTCCTTCATCTCATGCATTGGCAGGCAGAATCCTTACTGCTGAGCCACCTGGGAAGCCTGGAGTGAAAAAATAGGAGTATGGAAGCGAGATCCTTCAAGGCAAAAGGAATTTGGCTTGCGGTCCACACTCTGCCTAACAAAGTTTGGCATAGTTCAGATTTTGGCCAAGTGGAAAGTGCACCTTTGAAAAGCTGGCCTTCCTACTGCCACCTGAGGTCACCTATTCATAGCCCGGGGGAGGTCAGGAAGGTGACATCAGTAGCTAAGCTGGCTGGGGGCCGAGGCCACCTGGAGTGTGCAGGACCCTCCCAGGGAGGCTGGCTGACCCTGCTCCAGCCAGGCTTTTGCCAATAGAGGCAGAGAGGCTGGGGTTGGCATACCAACTGATTTTTCAAAAGAAGCCAGAAATCAGGATTTTCATGAAACACTATATGTGCCAAGGCAAATATGCCTACAGGCCAACAGCAACCTCTGGTGAAAAGGGAAACCCTCCTACACTGTCAGTAGGAATGTAAATTGCTGCAGCCACTGTGGAAAATAGTGTGAAGGGTACTCAGAAAACTACGTGGAGTTGCCATATGGGTCCAGCAATCCCATGCCTGTGCATATACTCGGGCCAAACTATGACTCGAAAGATACACGCACCCCTGTGTTCACAGCAACACTATTCACAATAGCCAAGACATAGGTGCAACCTAAATGCTCATCAACAGATGAATGGATAAAGAAGATGGGATATATACATAAAATGGAATACTACTCAGCCTTAAAGACAAATGAAATGATGCCATTTGCAGCAGCAAGGATGCAACTAGAGATTGTCTAGTAAGTGAAGTCAGAAAGAGAGAGAGAAACGCCATGTGATATCACTTATATGTGGACTCTAAAGTATGACACAAATGAACATATGCAAGAGAAAGAGACTCAGAGATGTAGAGGTCAGACCTCAGGTTGCCAAGAGGGAAAAGAGGTGGGAGAGAGGGATGGACTGGGAGTTTGAGATTAGGAGATGTAAGCTATTGCATATAGAATGGATAAACAACAAGGTCCTACTGTATGGCACAGGGAACTATATTCAGTTTCTTGTAATGAACTATAATAGAAATATGAAAAAGAGTGTGTGTGTGTATATATATATATATTAATCACTTTGCTCTATAGCAGAAATTAACACAACATTGTAAATCAGCTATAGTTCAATAAAATGAGTCTTTTTAAAAAACAACTGATCGTGTCTAGTGGCAGGGCTACCTTTATTTTGGTTCCTCTAAACTCATTCCAGTTATACCAAGCCTCTGAGCTGTCTGTTGCTGTTGTTGTTTAGTTGTTAAGTCGTGTCTGACTCTTTGTGACTGACCGTGGACTGTAGCCTGCCAGGCTCCTCTGTGCATGGAATTTCCCAGGCAAGAATACTGGAGTGGGTTCCCATTTTATTCTCCAGGGGATCTTTCCCACCCAGGGATGGAACCTGCGTCTCTTGCATTGGCAGGTGGATTCTTTACCACTGAGCCAGCAGGGAAGCCCTCTGAGCCATTTAAAAGGATTTAAAGAGAGAGAGAGGGATCCCGTAGACCCCCTTACAAGAGAATACACAGTCCACCAGCTCTCCACATCTAGGCTTTTTTTTTTTAAATTTAGATCTTTCATGCTGCAATTTTAAGCCCATCTTTTTGTTCTCAGTGGAAATTCAACACAACTGACCATCCTTGCCAGAATAATCATAACTCACATAAGAATTTTAAACTCGATGGGCAGTTANGCTCTCCACATCTAGGCTTTTTTTTTTTAAATTTAGATCTTTCATGCTGCAATTTTAAGCCCATCTTTTTGTTCTCAGTGGAAATTCAACACAACTGACCATCCTTGCCAGAATAATCATAACTCACATAAGAATTTTAAACTCGATGGGCAGTTAGCAGAAGGTGGTAACTGTTGGTGGCTCTGGAGCCCATTCCCTTGCAGGTAGCATGTGTGGTGAGGGAGCAAGAAGGCTCTACTGAGCCTGGGTCTGGTCACCAGGTGCTGGGAAGCACCATTTGCCCACCCCTCTCCCCTGTTAAAAAATTTTTGGCCGCACCCTGCAGCATGTGGGACCGTAGTCCCTTGACCAAGGATCGAACCTGCCCTTCCTGCATTGGAAGGCAGAGTCTTAACCACTGGACCTCCAGGGAAGGCCCCATTTGCCTTTTACAGAAAGACTGCCCTCTGCCTCGCGGGTCCTCTCCCGAGAAGGACAGGCTCTGGCTGAGTGTAGGAAAATGTATGTTTCCACCGGGTTCTGCTCATCTGAGTCTCAAAGCCGCTCCTTGCCATTTGCGAGCCTTGGGGCAGATTTCTTCGCATCCCTAAATCTTGGTGTCCTCATCTGTAAGATAGGGATGAAAATAGAGCTTGACAGATAGCCTTCTGGTGAGAAGAAAACGAAATGGTCTAAGTTAGCGNCTCCAAAATCACTGCAGATGGTGACTGCAGCCATGAAATGAAAAGACATTTCCTCCTTGGAAGAGAAGTTATGACCAACCTAAACAACATATTGAAAAGCAGAGGCATTACTTTGCCAACAAACGGTCTGTCTAGTTAAAGCTATTGCTTTTCCAGTAGTCATGTATGGATGTGACAGTTGGACTATAAAGAAAGCTAAGCACCAAAGAATTGATGCTTTTGAACTATGTGTGGCATTGGAATAGACTCTTGAGAGTCATTTGGACAGCAAGGAGATCCAACCAGTCCATCCTAACAGAAATTAGTCCTGTACATTCATTGCAAGGACTGATGCTGAAGCTGAAACTCCAATAATCTGGCCACCTGATGAGAAAAACTGATTCATTTTAAAAGATCCCAATACTGGGAAAGATTGAAGGCAGGAGTAGAGGTGATGACAGAGGATGAGATAGTTTGATGGCATCACTGACTCGATGGACATGAGTTTGAGTCAACTCTGGGAGCTGGTGATGGACAGGGAAGCCTAGTGTGAGGTTGGAAGCCTAGCATCCATGAGGGTGCCTTGAGTTGGACATGACTGAGTGACTGAACTGATCTGAACAGGCATTATAATCATCTTCACGTATTTCAGTGTTTCAGATTCTCTATATTACACATTGGGCTTCCCCAATGGTTCAGTGACAAAGAAGCTGCCTGCAATGCAGCAGATGTAGGCTAAGGGCTTTTGATCCCTGGATGGGAAAGATCCCCTGGATAAGGAAATGGAAATCTGTTCCAGTATTCTTGCCTGGAAAATCCCATGGACAGAGGAGCCTGGCAGGCTACAGTCTAAAAAGTCACAAAGACTTGATGTATGGCAAACCCAATAGAGTATTGTAAAGTTAAATTTAAAAATAAATTAAAAAAAAATAAAAAAATAAAAAGTCACAAAGAGTAAGACATGACTAAGCACAAACATACTATACATTATTTTCAAAATCAAAGTCAAATAAATGCTATGTGGTTGAATTAATGATACACTGATAAATACTTTTATAGCTACTACAAAAATGAGGTTTTATAAATGCTTTCTTCCAAAAGTTAGGTTTCCTTCCTACCTCCGTCCTTTCCTCCCTTTCTCATTGCCTTCCTTCTTCTTCTTCTTTTTTTTTTTTTTTGTCTCTTAGGATTCTCTTTTTTAACCAAGGGAAAAAAGTCCAAAATTGATATTAATATTTTTTTCATGCTTTATTATCTCTCTTTAGCAAGGAGGAGGCTAATTAGAAAGGCCGGTTTAGCAACAGCAGCAACAATGGAACCAAGAAGGTACTTTCTACAGGAACTGGAAGGCAGAGGCTCTCAGAGTCCAAATACATGGGATTCTAAGTTCCATATATTTGAATATTGTCACTTTCCTAGGCTGCGATTTCCCTGTGTTTCTTATTAATAGGATTATTTGAAATATTAGTGCCCCCCAAGTGCATGAATATTAATAGCTTAGATAATTTCATGATCAGATCATATGTTCCCACAAACTTCTTAAATATGTGTCTATAATTGTAAAGCATTGAAGTGTTAAGGCTCAGAATTTAATTAGATAATTCTCTAGAGAAGAGTTACTTTTCAGAGAGTAGTGCATACCAAGTTCATGGTACAGTGAATTACATCTTAGTTAAAATAGATATTTATCATAAAGAAGGTCTTGTCTACAAGACTAGTAGAAACATAAACTAAAGTGAATATATATAACACTAGAGAAATACAAGACTGATCTGGAGAGCACTGATTTTGGAGGATAGACGTCTACAGTCTCTGTAGCACATGTGTAACTGATTTGTTCCTTCTCTTAGAGATGGTTTGAAAGATTTGTTCCTTTTTGTTGCTGTTGTTCTGCTTTGCTTTTTAGAAAGAGCTTATTTTCATGAAGATTTATCTCCTATTATATATGAAGGACAGTTCTAATTATGCCTAAATGAAAGTAAATTTAATTAAAGTTTCTGACCTAAAACATAAGACATAATAAGGATGTTGGCAATTAAAGGAAATAGTTAATTTAGGTATTTATCAGTCTATTTAATGTACGAGATTAATTCAAATAGTAAGAAAACAATATTAAACAGTTTTTAAATGTTTGTTTCCATTATTTATTGTTTTACTTAAATATATATTTATATATGTATTATACTACTGGCTTTTCAGAGACAGCTTTAAATGCAATTGTTAAATAATGTATGGACTAATACTTCCACTTGTCTTGGAATAATATATAAGGAAAACCTGATTTAAATGTTTAAAACTATTTATGATTTGGCATCACTTGGAACAGAGGGAAAAATAACTTTGTCTGATATGGGACATGTCATATATGAAATGATAATTATTAACCATAAATTTTCTGATAATCAAGATTTTATAAAATCTAGACTGAATTATATTTTGGAACACTAATTTTTTTCTTTTGGAATATTTTCAAATTAATGGTATCCAAGTGCATTCCATATTTATTTAGTTGACTATTTTTGAGAAACAATTTCTAAGAAGGAAATATAAAAATAAAATGTATAACCAGTAAGTCTGGAGAAATATAATAAATTCTACCCAAGTATTGCCAGTAATTAATATGCAATATAATTTCCATTTGTCTTCTAATTACTTAATTAGAATACAGTAGATATAATTGCAAATGGATGGATAAATAATTATGACAGATTATAGAATAAACCTATGGAGATATGTAAGAACTTTCACAAAGTGGCAGTATGATCAAAAGACTAGGGGCTCTGGAGCTAGAAAGATGGGATTGAATGTGAGCTCTGCAACTGGGAAGAGGGACCCTTATTTAAGTAAGTTAGTTAGCACCTCTAAGTCTCCCACTTTAGTAAAATATATCACTGACTAAGGAACAAGGATTTTGGTGAATTTAAATTGACAGACTTGTCATAAAAGAGGCACTATTCGAGTACTCAACAAAAGTTTGTTTCATCTACTAAAATCCCCTTCTGAAATAGGTGCTAAAAAAGAGGCAGAGAATAAATAGTAGAGGGAGTGATCAGAGCCATAATCCAACACCAAAAATCTATGGTTCAGATACAAATTTTTTACAGTCCAAATGTATAAACAGTGATGTATTC
Organism: Neotragus pygmaeus; assembly: GCA_006410875.1. Classification (NCBI taxonomy): domain Eukaryota; kingdom Metazoa; phylum Chordata; class Mammalia; order Artiodactyla; family Bovidae; genus Neotragus; species Neotragus pygmaeus. Next base: position 906,968 of record SJYV01025528.1, read on the forward strand.
AGTGGAATGCTATGTAGTTGGGAAAATAAACCAGGTACTATTCTACTATTGAATAGTATGGATATATTGTACAAACTTACTGGTGAGTAAAAAAGGACACACACAAAACAGTATACACTGCATGGAATATATATATATAATTGAACTAAAATAATGTAGGTTGTTAACAGCTTGAACTGTGACTGGAGGTGTGTGGTGACTAGAAAGGAACACAGCAATGTTTTCCTTCTTGATCTGGATGATAGTCACAGAGAGATGCTCAGCTGTAAAACTTCATCAGACTATCCTCACCGTATATGCATAAAATATAAGTATGAATAATGTGGACTCATCTGGTGGCTCAGAAGGTAAAAATCTGCCTGCAATGCAGGAGACCCCAGTTTGATCCCTGGGTCAGGAAGATCCCCTGGAGAAGGAAATGGCAACCCCTTCCAGTACTCTTGCCTGGAGAATTCCATGGACAAAGGAGTTTGGTGGGCAATAGTCCATGGGGTCACAAAGAGCTGGACATGAGGGACTAACACTTTCACTTTCAATTTGAATATAAACTCACCTATTTTCCTCCAAATTCCATGCATTCCCCATTAAGCCATACCTAATTATAATATGGCAGAGTAAACATTAAGCATCAAACTTGAAGAGTAAATGATGCCAGAACAATGGCCAACATCAGAAAGGAACAACTGAAAAATCCAGGATTACATTATTTAGAAATACTAAAGAGAAAATGGCAAATTATCTTTCTTAAATGATATTTTCTCTAAATCACTGCCATATACATGGTTAAGCTCTGGCTACTTAGGTCTTTCCCCAGGTAGAGCTCTTGAATTTGAAGGAATCAGTTTCCCCTGAATCTTGAGCTTTATCAGAATTACATGGAGGGCTGGTTACCCCAAGATCTTGGGTACAATACCCACAGTTTCTGCTTCAGTGGGTCTGGGAAGAGCCCAATAATTTACATTACTAATAATTTTCAGGAGGTTCTGGTGCTGCTATTATGGGACTATATGTTGAGAACTATTGTTCCTGGGCGGGGGGGNCTCATGAGGTGGCCAAAGTACTGGAGTTTCAGCTTTAGCATCATTCCTTCCAAAGAACACCCAGGACTAGACAGCATATTAAAAAGCAGAGATATTACTTTGCCAACAAATGTCCATCTCATCAAGACTATGGTTTTTCCGGTAGTCATGTGTGTATATGAGGGTTGGACTATAAAGAAAGCTGAGCACTGAAGAACAGATGCTTTTGAACCGTGGTGTTGGAGAAGCCTCTTGAGAGTTCCTTGGACTGCAAGGAGATCAAACCAGTCAATACTAAAAGATATCAGTCCTGATTATTCATTAGAAGGACTGATGCTGAAGCTCCAATACTTTGGTCACCCGATGCGAAGAGCTAACTCATTTGAAAAGACCCTGATGCTGGGAACAATTGCAGGCAGAAGGAGAAGGGGATGACAGAGACAGAGGATGAGATGGTTGGACGGCATCACCAACTTAACGGACATGAGTTTGAGTAAACTCCGGGAGTTGGTGATGGACAGGGAGGCCTGTTGTGCTGTGGTCCTTGGGGTCGCAAAGAGTTGGACACGACTGAGCAACTGAACTGAACTGAACTGAATGGAGAAGCAGACATAGAAAATAGACTTATGGACATGGGGAGAAGAGAGGAAAGGAGAGGAGAGGGTGAGATGTATGGAAAAGGTAACGTGGAAACTTACACTACCATATGTAAAATAGATAGCCGATGGGAATTTGCTGTATGGCTCAGGAAACTCAAACAGGGACTCTGCATCAATCTAGAGGGATGGGATGGGGTGGGAGATGGGAGCAAGGTTCAAAAGGAAGTGGATATATGTCTACCTATGGCTGATTGATGTTGAGGAAAACAACAAAATTCTAAAGCAATTATCCTTCAATAAAAAATAAATTAAGATAAGTAAATAAATGAGAGTGAGGAAACTGGAGAGTGATGGAAGGATTCTAAAATTGGATTGTGGAGATATTAATGATTGCACCATTATGTAAATTTTCTAAAAAAAAAAAACTCATAGAACTGTATATTTAAATGGGTGAATTTTAATGTATGTAAATCGTACCTCAATAAAGCCTTTAAAAATTAATGATAGACCATGAAAAAGGAAAGAAGATAAAACTAATGTTGCAGGGGAAAGGGTGCTTGGCTAGGAGAGAGAAATACACATGTATTATCCCATTAGGAAAATTAGGAACAAAGAGTTGCCTGATGTTACTCAACAAGGAAGCAACAGGACCCACATGCAAATCTTAACTCTTTGGCCCCAGTCCCATGCTCCTGATCCCTCCACAAAGCCAACTTTCTCCCCTTATCATCTTACCTGTCTTCAGTCAGCACCTGCTCACCTCACCACGTGACCAGAACGCTCATCCAAATAGCATGTGAGCAAGAGACACACACAGGGCCGATGTTCTCAGACAGTTCATTCAGGTTGCCATTGTTACTTTCCCACGAGCTTGGTGTGATCTGGTTGATTTGGTGCTTTTTGTATATTGCTCATCTGGCACAAAATTACTGCTCTGCTCTACAAGTTCCCACAGATGGCTTTATTTTCCATTGCTATTAAATTGGTTTTGAACAAGACATAATTCTTCAAGTGCCTGGTGAGCTCTCTGGGTTTGCTCAGGCAAGATTCCATAAAAATGTAAATAATCGGAACACTTCTGGGATTATTTATCACAACTGACTTGCGGCTGTAAATTTATGTATTAATTTCAGCTATAAGCTTCAGCGGGGAAAAGATGAACAGTTGAAAATAGACTCTCCCACCTAACATCCTCTTTATGTCCCCATTTCCCCTCAGCTTCCAGGGAGCATATTGTAGAATGGGCCACAGATCTGAGTCTGGAAGATATTAGACAGAAATGAAAGGAAATTAGGCAGGAAAGAATCATCCATAGGCCACAGGTTCATCTCTTATCACTCCCCCTTTCTCTTGGTACTCCCAACATACTAGCCTTCCTTCTGTTCCTCCTGCTGATTCCTGCCTCAGGACCCTTGAACATGCTCCCTTGGCTTATAATGTTTTTCCTCCATTGTTTGCCTGGTTCAGTCTCATCATCCTTCAACTCTAAGCTCAGCATCATTTATTCAGAGAAACCTTCCATGCCCAACCATTCACCAGACTTAATGTCTGTCTCTCCTACTTGACCATAAACTTCATGAGGGCTGGGACCATGTCTTCACGACCTGCATCTCCAGAGTCTGGCACAGAGTGGAAGATGGGCGGATATGTATTGAAAGAACTAATGGGTCCACTTGGAGCTGGAGAACATAGCAGGACTCTCAATGTCCTGCCCATGTGTCCTCAGATCCCTTGACCATTTCCGCACATGAGCACAGGTGTGCAGACCCAGATCCCTTCCCTGCTGTCTGCACACAAGTACGGGCGTGCTTTCCCGCAGCCAGGACCTGCACTGCATTGGCAAGGACATCTGTCACTTTGTCTGTCTGTGCCCAGAGCCTGCAGTGCCTAGGTTCCCTGGAGAGGAGAGCACTTAACCAATTAGTGATGGGTGAAAGTGAAAGTCGCTCAGTCATGTCTGACTCTTTGAGATCCCATGGACTCTATAGTCCATGGGATTCTCCAGGCCAGAATACTGGAGTGAATAACCTTTCCTTTCTCCAGCGGATCTTCCCAACCCAGGGACTGAACCCACATTGCAGGTCTTCCACATTGCAGGCTGACTCAAACCAGCTGAGCCACAAAGGAAACCCAAGAATACTGGAGTGGGTAGTCTATCCCCTCTCCAGTGGACCTTCCCAACCCAGGAATAGAATCACGGTCTGCTGCATTGCAGGCGGATTCTTTACCAGCTTGTAAACCTGCCTGCTCTCTTGTCTTGATGGGACTACTGTGAGGGATAACCTTGCTCCCCTCTGGGCTCTCCTGTGGGACTGACCCAAGCCGATCATCCATTTGTCATGGTTTGACAACATCACACTTCCCTGGCCTCTGCCAGTCCCCACCCTAGTTACCCACTACTACCAGTGTTCCCTGAGAACCCCTCCTAATAAATCACTTTTACACACAGCCTCAACTCAGGGTCTAGTTCTGGGAAACCCACCCTAAAACAGAGGGCCTTTAGCTGGAAAATGTTCTCACTGAGCTGTGATTAATATCATAAATTTTAGTGCATGAAAGTACTCCAGCCAGACAGATCATTTGCTGGTTCACATGAGAATAGGTCCTGCCAGAGCTCTCTAACTGGTGAGGGGGAGAAGGGAGAGTTAACCCCTTCCACATTTGAATCTTCACCCCCCACCCATGACCCAGTGCCCCACTGGAAAGGGATCAGCAGCCTGGGTCCCTGGCATCCAAAACATTCTGGACAAGAAAGCCTGTTGGCAAGACTGATTTGGGTGGAAGCCAAGATCTAATCCACCTGCTCCTTCTCCGGGATTTCAGCTGAGGCCAGGGCAGGGCAAGATCAGGCTTATATGTGGGGAGAAAGGGGATTCTCTGGCCAGAGAATCTTTGGACGACACA
>SJYV01025528.1:911699-987892 GCA_006410875.1 Neotragus pygmaeus
AATGAATCTTGAGTCATATTATGCAAATTTTGGAATTTCCTTTGTTTCTGTATGTATTTTCATTAATAAAATAACATCAACTATTTTAGAGAAATGGTAAGGAATGAAGATATATAGGCAGAGACTTTGGTACCGAGTAGGCACAGTACAAAAAAGCAGGTATTTTAATCTTTATTTCTTATCTTTCCTTTGTTTGAAATCTGAAAAGTCTTCAATAGGTGGAAGACACCAGTTCACTTAAATTCAGTAGTCTATAAGCCTGGCTGACATGACAATCTCCTGAAGAGTTTTAAAATCCCAGTGTTTGGGCTTTATGCCAGAACAATTAAATCAGGGTTCTGCAGGATAGAACTTAACCATCAATAATGTTTAAAACTCTCCAGATGATTCTGATATGTAGCCAAGACTGATAATCACGGTTTAGTTTCATAAACACTTGACTGTTTATTATGTACCATTCACTTCAGAAAACTCTATGGGCATTAAAATGAATGAAGCAAAATTCTTGACTTTAAGGCTCTTATAGTTTAGTCAAGGGCACATACACATAATGGATGTCTCCAATGCAATGACAGAAATATTGAGATGTGAGTATATACCAGATGTCATAAAGGCATAGAGAAGTGCAACTGACCCTTGCCCAGCACTTTAAAGTTTACTTGAGGTTTTGGCTTATTAATTCATAAATTATGTTTCTATTCATTCTTTTTCTTTTTCTTGAGTAACAGTGTGTCAAGCATTGTGTTAGACACAATTATGATTCTCAGTCACTCATGTCTGAACCTTTGCAACCCCATAGACTGCAGCCCACCAGGCTTCCCTGTCCATGAGATTTCCTAAGCAAGAACACTGGAGCGGGTTGTCATTTCCTTCTACAGGGGATCTTCCTGACCCAGGGGTCAAACCCGAGTCTTTTGCATTGAAGGCAGATTCTTTACCACTGAGCCACCTGGGAAACCCCTTAGACACAATTATAATTGTGATAAATTCTACAAAAGAGAGGAAGAGTATCATGAAAACTATGGTCATATCATCTGGTCCCATCACTTCATGGCAAAAAANTTTTGCATTGAAGGCAGATTCTTTACCACTGAGCCACCTGGGAAACCCCTTAGACACAATTATAATTGTGATAAATTCTACAAAAGAGAGGAAGAGTATCATGAAAACTATGGTCATATCATCTGGTCCCATCACTTCATGGCAAAAAAGATGGGGAAACAATGGAAACAGTGACAGACTTTATTTGGGGGGGGCTCCAAAATCACTGCAGATGGTGACTGCAGCCATGAAATTAAAAGTCACTCACTCCTTGGAAGAAAAGTTATGACCAACATAAACAGCATGTTAAAAAGCAGAACCATGTTTGCCAACAAAGGTCCATCTCGTCAAAGCTGTGGTTTTTCCAGCAATCATGTATGGATGTAAGAGTTGGATTGTGAAGAAAGCTGAGCTCCAAAGAATTGATGCTTTTGAACTGTGGTATTGCAGAAGATTCTTGAGAGCCCCTTGGACAGCAGGGAGATCCAACCAATCCATCCTAACAGAAATCAGTCCTGAATATTCATTGGAAGGACTGATTCTGAAGCTGAAACTTCAATACTTTGGCCACCTGAAGCGAAGAACTGACTCATTTGAAAAGATCCTGATGCTGGGAAAGATTGAAGGTGGCAGGAGAAGGGGATGAAAGAGGATGAGATGGTTTGATGGCATCACCGACTCAATGGACATGAGTTTGAGTAAGTTCCGGGAGTTGGTGATGGACAGCAAAGTCTGGCGTGCTGCAGTCCATGGGGTTGCAAAGAGTCAGACACAACTAAGTGACTGAATTGAACTGATCAAGTCAGAGAAGTTCTGGAACAGCCTGTATGTTTAAGGCATACATGCTTGAGTGGGCATCTAAAGAATAAATAAAAATTATCAATATGAAGAAAAGGGACAGGAACTTATTCCAGGCAGAAGAGTAGTGAAAGCTCCATGATGGAAGGGAGCATGGTGATTTGAAGAACTAAAGGAAATCCAGAAGTACTGAGAGCAAGGTGGGTAGGTTGTGGAATATGAGGTTAAAACAGCAGGCAGGAACTTGTGCACTCTGTTATGACTTTTTTAATCTCAAAAGCCTTAGGAAGATTTTAAACAGAGAATGGCAACCAGTTTTTGTTTGTTTGTTTGTTTTTAGGATCAGTTTAGCTTGAGCATAGGAAATCAATTCAAAGAAAGAAAAGGAACTTCCTTAATGGTCCATTGGTTAAGACTCCATCCTTTCACGGCACACAGAATGGGTCAATCTTTGGTGAGGGCAACTAAGATCCTGCATGCAGCATGGCGTGGTCAAAAAAAAAAAAAAAAAAGAAAAAAAAAAACAAGGAAGAAGAGTAATTGAAGGAAAGCCTGCTAAGGTTACGACACTCCTTCCAACAAGAGATGGTGTAAAGCATATTATTCACCCATTTCTTTTAATTGAAATATATTCCATATATCATTGTGTAAGTCTAATGAGTACGTTAAATTATATATTGTAATATGACTGCCACTGTAGCAATAATTAGCACCTCTATCACATTACATAATTACACTTTCTTTTTGGTCCTTGGAATAATTAAGTTTTAGTCTCTTAGCAAGTTTGATAATTATCATATAATATTACTGTCTATATGTCCTTTATAATCTCTAGGGTTTACTTACTACTCCTTGTAAGGTTATCTCCTAAAATAACATCTTTCCTGCTCCCCTATCTGCCATTCCCTGATAAATATCATTGTATTCTGTTTTTACAAGGTAGCATTATTTAAATTCTACATTTAAGTGATACCATTTGTCTTTCTCTATTTGTCTTTCAGTATTTGTCTTTCTCTCCAGGCTCTTCATTCTTCTGTACCCCATCCTTCAGACAAGGACACAGATGTGAGAAACCAGGCAGGAAAACTCTTGCTGAGCTACTGTAGAGTCATCAGTGTTCATAATGATTGCCATGAGCCAAGGAGAAAAGCATTTAGTGAGTTCTCTTTCTTTGGTCTAATAATGCAGAAAATATACCATTTATCTCAACTACTGCTGCTTTCCAAAAATAGAACCAGATAAATTCGATAATCTGGATATATAAGACTTATTTTAGCTTTATTTTCCATTTTATTATGCAAGTTTCATATCTTATTTTTCAAAAAAAAAAAAGAAAAAATTGTCAAAGATTATCTGATTCCATGCCCTTTTCTCCAGAATTTCAGGAATATTACCTAAAGATTTATAAGTTTGATTTGCTTTGGAGACTGTTTACATGTAAATAGGGTCATTAACTGTGATGTCTATAGGGGTCAGATAGTTCCTGCAAGTTGTGACAAGCAGTCTGGGAAAGAAAAAAAATCAAACAATCTGAAAGATTCCCTGCCATCACTAAAGCACTCCAGCAGGGACACTGAGGCTTAAGCTCTACCATCACCAGTAGACTTCTCCTTTGGAAAGGGGCAAGGGGAATAACTATCATCCTTACACTCTAAAGGATCACAAGATCACCCCAATGTGCCTGTGCAGAGGGCAATCTCAAAAAATCAGTCTCTACCTCCCTACAGTAAGACTCATCTTCTTCTTTCCCCCACTTATCTACCTCTTTTTCCATGAATTGGTATAATATGTATCTTAGAGCCTCTGCTGTTGCTGTTGCTAAGTCACTTCAGTCGTGTCTGACTCTGTGCGACCCCATAGATGGCAGCTGACCAGGCTCCTCCATTCCTGAGATTCTCCAGGAAGAACAGTAGATTGGGTTGCCATTTCCTTCTCTAATGCATGAAAGTGAAAAGTGAAAGTGAAGTCTCTCAGTCGTGTCAGACCCTTAGCAACCCATGGACTGTAGCCTTCCAGGCTCCTCCGTCCATGAGATTTTCCAGGCAAGAGTACTGCAGTGGGATGCCATTGCCTTCTCCATTAGAGCCTCTACCACACTGTAAAATTCTTACAGCCAAACAGCATTCATCTTAATGTGCCTACAGAGTACTACAGACAATGAGAACAGAACATTCTCAAATTTTATGGTGCAGAATAAATGACCTAGAAATCATGTTACATGCCCAAACCATGAGAAACATTCATCTGGTCAGGAAAAAAAAAAAANATCTTAATGTGCCTACAGAGTACTACAGACAATGAGAACAGAACATTCTCAAATTTTATGGTGCAGAATAAATGACCTAGAAATCATGTTACATGCCCAAACCATGAGAAACATTCATCTGGTCAGGAAAAAAAAAAAAGCAACTTCTTACTTTATTGAAATTACCTTTTTGATATTGTGGAAGACAAATAATGGGTTGGCTCAAAAGTTTGTTTGAGTTTTTCCATAAGATGTTAGGAAAAACCCAAACAAACTTCTTAGCCAAGACAATAATGGTGGAACTAGCATTCCTATGATCACATTTGAGTTAATTAATAGTCATGCATCTCAAGGGAAAAGATTTAGCCCCAGTTCAATAAAAACTGACATTGATACAAAAATGAATATTATTTTGGCTTATTTGAAAAGACTAAAAAATTATTGGTTTATATTTACATGATTTATTTACTATGCAACTCTTGATATAGATTTTTTTTAAATGTCCATAACCCTATATTATTAATCATAGTTGCTTTGTGACTATGGATAACTATAGTCTGTTAAAATAGCACAAGTTAACATGAAAAAAAGGTCTAAGAAAGAATCATACTCTTCATAGCTTAGATGTCAACTTAAGCTCTGAATAAAGCTTAATTTCAAAGTCAGTAACCTAGTGTTTCAACAGATGACACACAGAAGAACTCAGTTGTTGACTGAGAACATATTTTCTAAATTTAGCCTACACTGAATTACTGACATTTGACTCCAATTGAGGACATCATATGGAAAAGTAAACTCAAAATAAATTAAAGACCTAAATGTATAACCAGAAACCAAAAACTCCTAGAAGAAAGCATAAGCAGAAGTCACAGCAGTTATTTTTTGGGATCTCCTAAGGCAAAGGAAATGAAAGAAAAAATAAACAAATGGGACCTAATTAAACTTAAAAGCTTTTGCACAGCAAAGGAAACCTCAACATAAATGAAAAGTCAACCTAGGAGAAGGTAATGGCAACCCACTCCAGTACTCTTGCCTGGAAAATCCCATGGACAGAGGAGCCTGGTAGGCTGCAGTCCACAGGGTCACACAGAGTCGGACACGACTGAAGTGACTTAGCAGTAGAGGACATCAGCAGAGAAGGAAAACTAAATAAGCTCTCCCCATTAAGACCCCCTGACTCCAAAATAACAATGCTATATCCTGTACATACAGTGAAATTCTCTCACAAAATCCTAGAGTCAGGATTATCAACATGTGAAGTTTTTCTCTACACCAGGAAATTTTTAAGGACAGTAAATTTGAGTAACTTTGAGAAAAATTAAAAAGCAAAGACATTACTTTGCCAACAAAGGTCCATTTATTCAGAGCTGTGGTTTTTCCAGTAGTGATGTATGGATGTGAGAGTTGGACCATAAAGAAAGCTGAGTGCTGAAGAATTGATGCTTTTGAACTTTGGTCCTGGAGAAGACTCTTGAGAGTCCCTTGAACTGCAAGGAGATCCAACCAGTCTATTCTAAACAACATTAATCCTGAATATTCATTGGAAGGACTGATGCTGAAGCTGAAACTCCAACAATTTGGCCACATAATGTGAAGAAGTGACTCATTGAAAAGACCCTGATGCTGGGAAAGATTGAAGGCAAGAGGAGAAGGGGACGACAGAGTATGAGATGGTTGGATGGTATCACTGACTCAATGGGCATGAGTTTGAGTAAGCTCTGGGAGTTGGTGATGGACAGGGAAGCCTGGGGTGCTGCAGTCCATGAGGTCACAAAGAGTCAGACACGACTGAGTGATTGAACTGAACTGAGAAGTCTTCATATTTTCCTCTTTTTCTGTATATTGCACTAACCCAAGAAAAGAGTAAATATATATAGGCACATATGTGGAAATCTACTGTCTTAAGGGGGCCTGTTCTTCTTCAAGGTTGTTTGGAGTAGTTATCTCCTAAAAGGCTGGGACAAGGGATTCTGGAGATCGGCCAGAGGCTGGACTGGGTGTAATCAATCTAAATGTCCTTTTTTTGGGGTGAGAGAGTTCTTCGTTTTGCATACAATGGTGGGGAGGATCTGGAGAGGAGTTTTAACTCCAGGCTATTTTGAGCCAGTGTAACTTTCCTTCCTGTAGGATGAATATGAAATGTTTGGGGACTATGTTAGCCAGCCTCTAAGTTGGTCTCCCCAAGTCCTCACCATCTGGTAGTACTCTCCAGCACTGAATTAGACCTGACTCATGTGACACACACAAAAGTGAAAGTAACAGACATTTCCATCTTTATCTTCTGCCTACTCAGTCTGGGACAATCCTAGTACCACGTCATGGGGACACTCAAGTCGTGCTGAAGCGAGTTTCATGTAGAGCAACCTGAGGCCGCATACCATCAGCAAGTACCAGGCTCTACCTTGGCTGTATATCTTCCAGCCTCAGTCATGCCATCAGATGATTGCAGCCCCAGCTGATTCCTGATTGCAACATCAGTAAAGCAAGAACCATCCACCTAAGCCAATCCCCAGTTCCTTATACACACAAACTGTGAAAAAAGGTTTTTTTTTTCAAAGTCACTAAGTTTCAGGTAATTTATTGCATAATAAAATAAAACTAATACAGATGGTGTATATGTATGTGTGATGTGTGTGTGTATGTGTGGGTGCAAATGTATCCAATTAGTAGTTCAGTACAGTTCAGTCACTCAATCATGTCTGACTCTCTGGGACCCCATGAATTGCAGCACGCCAGGCCTCCCTGTTCATCACCATCTCTCGGAGTTCACTCAGACTCATGTCCATCGAGTCCGTGATGCCATCCAGCCATCTCATCCTCTGTCGTCCCCTTCTCCTCCTGCCCCCAATCCCTCCTAGCATCAGAGTTTTTTCCAGTGAGTCAACTCTTCGCATGAGGAGGCCAAAGTACTGGAGTTTCAGCTTTGGCATCATTCCTTCCAAGTGAATTTAATAATTAGTCCATCTAAGATAAAGTTCTTTGTTAGTAAAGATGATATAGCAGATTATGTATTGCCTAAAAACATGACTGAGAGTGACTGAACTGAACTGAACTGAAGGGCAGTATAAATCACACAACCATTTAGAAAACATTTTTTCAGTATATAACACAACCCTTAAAATATTTTCTATCTGAATGTTTATTTCAATCAAAAATAATTATTTTAAATATATCAACCACTTAAATATAAGGAATAAAACTACAAAACTCTCAGAAGAAATCCTAAGGTTAAAATTTCATGACCTTGAATTTGGCAATGTATTCTTAGATATAGTAACAAAAAGCATGTGTAATAAGAGAAAAAATAATTCATCATATTTTTTTAAATGCATGCACCAAAGGATATTATCAAAAAAGTGAAAAGACAATATACTGAGTAGAAGGAAATATTTGCAAGCCTTATGTTTGATAATGGTCTGCTATCTAGAATGTCTGAATAGCTCTCAAACTCAACTACAGTAAGAAAAAAAAAAGGTAACAGACATGAATAGGCATTTCTCCAAAGAAGAAACCACAAAAGGCACACAAGCATATTAAAATACACTTAACATCATTAGTCTAATTATGGAGGTTTACACCTAAACCGCAATGAGATACCAATTAGGATAGCTATAATAAGAATGGAAAATAACAACTGGTGAGGATTCAGACAAACTGGTACATTTTACACGTTGCCAGTATGAATGTAAAATGATGCAGCAATTTTAGAAAGTTGTTTAGTGGTTTCTCAAAAAGATAAACAGAATTATCATATTATCCAATGATTCTACACCTCAATATATTTACCTCCAAAGACAAAAATATGTAATCAAAAAACTTCTTGTGTACTAATGTTCCCAGCAGTACTATTTACAATGGTCAAAAAGTGGGGGGGAAAGCCAAATAACCTTTCATGAATGAATGGATAAAGAAACATGGTACATACATATACTGAAATGGTATTCAACCATAAAAAATAATGAAGTATTAATATATATTATAATTCATATAAACCTAAAAAAATAGGCGGAGGAAACAAGATGAAAGGTCTCATACTACATGATTCTATTCGTGTAAAATATCCAAAATAAATGAATTCATAGGTAGAAATTAGATTCATGATTATGAGAGTGTAGGGTAGGGAAGAATGAGGAATTACTGATTAATGGGAATAGGCTTTTCTTCTGGGATGATTAAAATGTTTTGGAACAAAATAGAGTATTTGAACAGTATTGTGAATGTATTAAATACCACTGAATTATACATTTTAATATAGTTAATTTTGTTAACTATTGTGAATTTCAGTTCAGTTAAAATTTTGTTATATCTTTTCATTGATAAACTCCTTTTATAAAAATGGATCCCACAAGATATTAATTCAAGAAAAGGGGGATACACTCAAAAACAGTTTCAAAACTGTTTTAAACAATGCTTGATATATGATAGTTCCTGTTTCTCTACTTTTTTATATATAGGGGATAAAAGGAATAAAACACACCAAAATAATTTGAGTGGATGTGTTTGAGTTGGTTGGAATTTATATGAACTTTTTCCCTGTTTCTGTTAATGGGCATTATCTGTGTGTGCACACACACTGATAGACACACCAGATAATCACAACATTTAATTTCTTTAAAACCAGTGATCCCAAATTGCCATCTCAGGGTACACCATCATTTCTACTAAATTGTCTTTAATTTGGATTCAACAAAATTTATACATTTTTTTTTTTCTCGCTAAATTGTCAATCCCTGGGCTAGTCTGAATTGACTGCTACACCTCAAAGATTTAATGTTGCTTCCAAGAAGCCTCATGTAGTCTGCCCACCTGGAATGTTTTTCTATTCATCCTTACCTATTTGACTCTCAGAGCCCAACCCATGCTTCTCTCTCTATCATGATTATCTTGAATGGAATTTTTTCTGTTGTTTAATATCACCATGCATATAACACATCCTTCAAGGCTCCATGTGGATATGTGTTTGAGTGGTATCACCTCTAACTGATTGTATGTTTCTTAAAGGAGAAGCTTCAATCTTGTGTGTGCCTATAAGTGCACATACCACACCCTGCAGAATTATAGTCCAGGAGTTTGTACTTAATAAGAATGTATGAATGCAGTACAGAAGATTATTAAATTTCATTTGATCATTTTTTACTTATTAATGTAAAGTGAGCTTCCTCTCACTTCCAAAGACTGTGTCAATAAAATATCTTCATTCTTTCTGAAATTAAGCAAAAATTAAAAAGGGGGTTATTAAGATTGATCTATAGGTATATTTTTGGTGTTAAGTATATTTTAACATAATTCTGATATATTTTTCCCCAGTATCCAAAGTCAACCTAATTTTGCATATTACATTCCAGAGTAGCTAAGTCTGATCCAGTTGATATACAGTTTAAGAAAATTTTCCTTGCTATAGATATGAAATATTTTCTGCTACATATTTTCTATAAGTTTTATAGATTACAGTATTACATTGAAATCCATAATATATTTTGAGATTTTACATAATGTGAAACTTAAGTCAGTATATTTATGGGGTTTTTGCTTGCTTGATTTGCCCATGGATGTCCAATTGCTTCAGGACAACTTGTTGAAAGTACTATCTTTCTGCCATTGAATTGCTTTTGCACTTTTGTCAAAAGTCAGTTAGGCAGATTTGGATGTGTATATTTTTGAGTTCTATTTTCTGTTTCATTGATCTGTGTGTTCATCCTTCTGCTAGTTCTATATGTCTTAATTACGGTAGTTACTGAAATCTATATAGTTGTCATTTTAATTAAAACTCTTTAGATAAATATTATTTCAAAACCTTGGGGAAATTGTATTATTTTTGCTTCTGAAACAAGCATTTTTCCTACATAGTTTTCAAAATCTCAATGAACAGAACACAGAACAAAGGTGAAGGAAAATGGTCAAATTTTATAACAGAAAAAAAAATGTATTTGATTACAATCTCCTTGTCTTTTGTAGTATAAACTATTTTAAATAAGAAACATAAACTTGTCTAAAAATATAGCACATGTATATTTCAAAAGACTAAAACCATCAAGGAGAGGGTTCTTTGAACTGTAAAATGTCATGTGCTCAAAGGCTTTCAATACATTATATGAAGCTTTCTGCTTTAAGTCTATAAATTTTTATTATCTGCTTTAAACCACACAAAACTTCCTTGAATAATTTCCAATCATTTATTTTCTAAAGAATCTAACCTGCTGAACTGCCTTCTCAACATTTACTTTGCTTTCTAACAGTGCGAATTATATCTAAATACAAGATACTCTGCAACCATGCATATTACTCTAATGGTGCTACAGAGCTGACGTGGGATAATGGAATGCTAATTGCAATTGGAACATTTTATTTATTCAGAATTGATTCCTTGCCTTATCCCACTTTCGGAATTTTCTACAACTGTAGGGTTATGCTCAAACACCACCAAAGAATCCATTGACCATAAACTGAACTAATGTTTTTATCAGTCCCTTCCAACAATACACATTACAGCTCAGGGAACAGCTATTAGGAAATTCCTTAATCCACATATACATATGACAGTTAAGTAGATATTAAGCCTTATGTGGGAATATCAAAAGCCCTTATTTTTTGGATTTGCTGAGTTCTGCCACACTCCCCACTAAAACAGATGGCTTTGTATCTAGCCAGTACCTTGCAGATTGCTCCAGTAATTTACTAGCTAGGTATGAAAGAAAGGACAGTATCACCAAAATTGTCTTGTGCCATCTTAGTTATCAATAATCACCAGTAGCTATTGGACATGCCAAATTTTCTCTAGAGTAGATGAAACGAAAAACTATGAACTGTTACCTGAGTGCACTACAAATAAAACATTTTTGCAAAGGTTCATTCCTTTACCTGTTTGACATCATATGCCAGAAGAACATATTTTAAATCTGGTGAAACTGAATGTCTTGATGCTTTGAAGGTTACCTGAAAGTAAAAAGAAACAATTATTTTAAAATGTTTAATAACAGAAAGATTAATAAGCATTTATGTATGTAAATATTAAAAATATCTCCATTATCCTCATAATACTGTAAAATAAGCATTCTCATTCACACTTTAAACAGTCATGAACACAGATGGACATAAAACTTGGAAGAGCCTATGTTAGACATTTCATTAAGAAAAATATTTGCCCCATATGTCTTCTACATTTTAACACGATAAACTAAGTTAATATTTTCATTATAGAAACAAAAACAAAACATCATTTAATTTCTTCAAAGTAATCAAAATGCTTTTATATTTTCATGCTGGATTAATCAAAAGGAAAAGAAAGAGTGGCGTTCTGCGGTGTCATGATATTCTGTCTTTGCACTTTTAGTTTTATCACTGGCTATACATTTATATATTTTTAAAGACATATATTAAAAACAAAATTTCCTTAAAGAAAACTCCCATAGTAAATGTTTTAATTATCTTGATTACCATATATATATATATTTTAATTATCTTGATTACCATATATATATATATATACCACACACATATATATATGGCATATACAGCTTCCCTGGTGGCTTAGACAGTAAAGAATCCTTCTAGATGTGGGAGACCTGGGTTCAATCCCTGGATTGGGAAGATCCCTTGGAGAAGGGAATGGCTACCCACTGTCGTATTCTTACCTGGAGAATTCCATGGACAGAGGAGCCAGGTGGGCTACAGTCCATGGAGTCACAGAGTTGGACATGACTGAGTAACTTTTACTTTCAAGTTCATACAAACTTGAAATGTATTTATATGGTATATAAACAACTATGCTACAGATGTTCTATTTTGAGCCCTTCATTTTACCATTGAATAGATCTGATGTTGAAAAGAATTGAAAATATGGTGAAGGATAAATACATAGAGAGTGGGGAAACTGTTTTATTTGAAGTAGAGTTTATATGTAACTTCAAATCTAGAGAAGGCAAGGAAATTGAATTGATGCATCAAAAGCCTACAAATACAAACAAAAAAATGACCTCTATATGGACTTTAGTAAGCTAATTTTTAATGATTTTTGCAGAGAAATACATATATAAATAATTGTATATAGGGCAGTTTACACAACACTTCTCCAAGAAAAAACGAAAAAAGATAAAATCAAGGTTTTAGTACTTATAAATTTTCAAACATATTGGAAAAGATAGGAAACTCAGAATAACCAATATTTAGCAAACTCTCTGTGGTATAATAGAAATATATATTTGGGCTTTTTCACTGGCTCCTGACACAGAGCTTCTAAAATGCTTGGGAGAACTTCCCTGGCGGTACAATAGTTGACACTCCAGGTTTCCTCTGCAGTGGGCATGGGTTTGATCTGTTTGGAAAACTAAGAACTTATATTCCCTGCAGCACCACCAGATAAATAAATAATTGAAATCTCTTAAGAATGATTTAAACAATAAAATCCTTGGAATTTCTTGAGTAATAGAAGGGTCTTTTGTTATTGATAACTAGCCCATTTTGACCATATATGATAAAAGTTATTGAGATGACTCCAGAAGCAGGGGTGAGGGGAGAGTGACTAGATAGCTTCTGGATGGGGGCTGGTTACCAGAAGAACCAACCACCTGATTAGAGGGGTAGCACTTTGAACCCTACCTGGAGGTCAGGGAGGGTGGTGGAGATGAAGTTTAATCACATCGCCAGCAATGACCAATCAGTCCTAGTTAACAAAATCTCAGTGAAAGCCTCGGAATGATGAGATTTGCAGAATCTTCCTTGATGATAAACATATCGGTGTAGCAGGAGAGGACGCATATTGACTCTGAGAGAGAGACTATGCTTAGGACCCTTCTTCATTTACTCTATTTACCTCTTCATCTGGATTTTCATTTGTATTCTTTATAATAAACCAGTGATCATAACTATAGCTCTTTGTGTATCATTCTATCAAATTATCAAATTGGAGGCAGTCACTGTGTCTTTAACCTGTGGGTTTTTCACTAACTCTGGGGAATTCATATCAGAAAGAATTGAATTGTAAGTCTATGCGGTGCTTAGTCACTCAGTGGTGTCTGACTCTGCAAAACTTTGGATTGTAGGCTGCCAGGCTCCTCTGCCCATGGGATTCTCCAGGCAAAAATACTAGAGTGGGTTGCCATTTCCTCCTCCATGGTATCTTCCTGACCCAGGGATCCAGGCCATATTTTCTTGGTCTCCTGCACTGCAGGCTGATTCTTTAGCTGCTGAGCCATGGAAAAGCACCCCCTTACACACACACCCAGAGAATTGTTGAAATAACATAGCTTTTTTTCATTTCTCAGCTAGATATGCAAGAGAATGGAGTGCTCTAGGAGAAAATACATTTACATGGTAATGTTAATTTAGAAGAGGCATTATTTATATTCATTCATCTTATACCATCCACTTTACAAGAAGAACAGAATAATTGATAATTGGTAATAACTCATCTGAAGAATTGGTAATAACTGGTAATAATTGGTAATAACTCATCTGAAGTAATTTGCTTTTCATTTTTTCAAGAAGCCATTTCAATAATAATGAAAATAACAACAATCACAACAGCAGAGCTACCATCACAATTAGTAGAGCTATCACGTATCATATAATAAGCTCTGAACTTGCTTTGAACTCTGTAGTTCTCAACACTCCTCTCATGACAAAGCTGTAAGGTTCAGTTCAGTTCAGTCAGTTGTGTCTGACTCTTTGCTACTCCATGATTTGCAGCACTCCAGGCCTCCCTGTCCATCACCAACTCCCAGAGTTCACCCAAACTCAACGTCCATCGAGTCAGTGATGTCATCCAGCCATCTCATCCTCTGTTGTCCCCTGTTCCTCCAGCCCCCAATCCCTCCCAGCATCAGAGTCTTTTCCAAAGAGTTAACTCTTCGCATGAGGTGGCCAAAGTACTGGAGTTTCAGCTTTAGCATCATTCCTTCCAAAGAACACCTAGGACTGATCTTTAGAATGGACTGGTTGGATCTCCTTGCAGTCGATGGGACTCTCAAGAGCCTTCTCCAACACCACAGTTCAAAAGCATCCATTCCTTGGTGCTCAGCTTTCTTCATAGTCCAACTCTCATATCCATGCATGACTACTGGAAAAACCATAGCCTTGACTAGATGGACCTTTGTTGGCAAAGTAATGTCTCTGCTTTTGAATATGCTATCTAGGTTGGTCATAACTTTCCTTCCAAGGAGTAAGCTGTAAGGTAGGTAGCCTCATTCTAATTTTTTCACTAACTTAGTGTATATAGAAATAATGAATATTAGCCTGTATGGAATTCAGAGTCACATAGAGAACACAAGGTCCTCTCTCTCACATGAATGCAGTATTAGGAGGGGCATTGTTACACAGATGAGGAGGTTTGGTATTATTTAAAAATTGGTTAAAAGGGCAATACCTATCATTCCAGTCCAATGGGAATACGAAAACTCTAATAATAACAGTTCTTAAACTTTTGTCAAGGTCACAGAGAAGTATACATCCTGAAACTCCTTTGACAAGCCCTGCACCAACAGGAGGTTCTTTGTTGTTTTCATTCTTTCTTTCTTTCTTTTTTTCCTCTCACCCTCCTTCCTCCCTTCCTTCCTTCCTCTGTCCCTCCTTCTCTCCCTTTTTCCCTTCTTTCCTCCCTTCCTCCTTCTTTCCCTCATTCCTCCTTTCTCTCTCTTTTTTTAGAGAGCTACACTGTCTGAAGTTTGAATTAAAGAAAATCTCTTCTCCCTTGTCCCCATCTACTCTCATATGATGTTGCTCACACAAATTAACTTCACACGTTCTCAGGTGCATCTGAGCCTCTGGTAACAACATTTTAGTATCTTTTACAGTTCCTACAATTATCTAGTCTGGCACTTTATTAATTATCACTGTACTGCCTCCAAGTTTATGCAGCATACAACCTGGGAAACATTCCAAATACCTTTTCAGAGGCCCAAGCTGTAGAAACTTCTCTAAATTTAGAGAGCTGTGCACAGGTGGTACTGCAAAGAGACTTGCTGATGATACACATATAAGACAGACATTCTTGCGCTTAGCTAAGGGACATAGAAATCTCAGGAAAAATCCCTCTTAGTATAAGCATTTACATTATCATCTGTTGCATCTGGGAGATTAATCCTTCCTAGCAGACCCCAGAGACCCCTTGATGTACGTTGCCCCTAATTACAGACATTAATATAGTTCCAGTTGACTCTCAACTTGATAAGGCTTCAAATTAGCATTTTAGGAAGTTTATTATTGCCAATAATGCTATTTTGTTACCTATATATTTAATCACTTCATTACTATTGCAATAAAAGGATGCAGAGATATTTTCTACATGTGCTTATTGGTATTATTCAGCAGTGATGCTTACTGATGCATTTTTGGACAAAGAGCATTAAAATGCATGAACTCTGCCACCTAGGAACATTCAATTAAAGCCATGTCAGGTGAGAGAAACAGAAAAACAGATATGCCAGTTGTTAATTTAACAACAATGAAAACAAGACATCTGATCAAGTTGAGAAACAAATGCATGCTTTCAGGCAGCTTGGGAAGATTCTGTAGTACCTCATTCTGTATATCACTCAACTGTACCAAAACTAACTTACTGAACATTCCAAATAAGATGAGCATCATGGTAAACATGGAATGTGCTACAAAGTTGAAAAACAATGTCATTAGAAGTTTTCCCATCTCATACTGGGCAGGATAAGACAAGAACTGTGTTTTTCCATGATAGAGCAGGAGTCCAAAATCCAAATGACTTAAAAGACTGGGTTTGTAGTGATAGAAAAGGGATGCCTGAGTACACTGAGGCCAAATGGACTAGTGGGCAAGTATCCCCTAGACTAGTTATCTAAAGGAGCAGTAGCTCCTTGGTTTCAAATAACCATTATCATTTAAGAAATTATATACAGTAGTCCTAATATAATTTAGTCATGCTTTTAAAATTATAGCCCAGTAGTTTGAAATGTGTATGGGGCTACCAGATTCTGCCTAGGGACTACTGGTTCGCTAACTTTTGGTAAAGAAATAACTGCCATAAGGATAAAGGTGAGGCANCAGATGAGGAGGTTTGGTATTATTTAAAAATTGGTTAAAAGGGCAATACCTATCATTCCAGTCCAATGGGAATACGAAAACTCTAATAATAACAGTTCTTAAACTTTTGTCAAGGTCACAGAGAAGTATACATCCTGAAACTCCTTTGACAAGCCCTGCACCAACAGGAGGTTCTTTGTTGTTTTCATTCTTTCTTTCTTTCTTTTTTTCCTCTCACCCTCCTTCCTCCCTTCCTTCCTTCCTCTGTCCCTCCTTCTCTCCCTTTTTCCCTTCTTTCCTCCCTTCCTCCTTCTTTCCCTCATTCCTCCTTTCTCTCTCTTTTTTTAGAGAGCTACACTGTCTGAAGTTTGAATTAAAGAAAATCTCTTCTCCCTTGTCCCCATCTACTCTCATATGATGTTGCTCACACAAATTAACTTCACACGTTCTCAGGTGCATCTGAGCCTCTGGTAACAACATTTTAGTATCTTTTACAGTTCCTACAATTATCTAGTCTGGCACTTTATTAATTATCACTGTACTGCCTCCAAGTTTATGCAGCATACAACCTGGGAAACATTCCAAATACCTTTTCAGAGGCCCAAGCTGTAGAAACTTCTCTAAATTTAGAGAGCTGTGCACAGGTGGTACTGCAAAGAGACTTGCTGATGATACACATATAAGACAGACATTCTTGCGCTTAGCTAAGGGACATAGAAATCTCAGGAAAAATCCCTCTTAGTATAAGCATTTACATTATCATCTGTTGCATCTGGGAGATTAATCCTTCCTAGCAGACCCCAGAGACCCCTTGGTGTACGTTGCCCCTAATTACAGACATTAATATAGTTCCAGTTGACTCTCAACTTGATAAGGCTTCAAATTAGCATTTTAGGAAGTTTATTATTGCCAATAATGCTATTTTGTTACCTATATATTTAATCACTTCATTACTATTGCAATAAAAGGATGCAGAGATATTTTCTACATGTGCTTATTGGTATTATTCAGCAGTGATGCTTACTGATGCATTTTTGGACAAAGAGCATTAAAATGCATGAACTCTGCCACCTAGGAACATTCAATTAAAGCCATGTCAGGTGAGAGAAACAGAAAAACAGATATGCCAGTTGTTAATTTAACAACAATGAAAACAAGACATCTGATCAAGTTGAGAAACAAATGCATGCTTTCAGGCAGCTTGGGAAGATTCTGTAGTACCTCATTCTGTATATCACTCAACTGTACCAAAACTAACTTACTGAACATTCCAAATAAGATGAGCATCATGGTAAACATGGAATGTGCTACAAAGTTGAAAAACAATGTCATTAGAAGTTTTCCCATCTCATACTGGGCAGGATAAGACAAGAACTGTGTTTTTCCATGATAGAGCAGGAGTCCAAAATCCAAATGACTTAAAAGACTGGGTTTGTAGTGATAGAAAAGGGATGCCTGAGTACACTGAGGCCAAATGGACTAGTGGGCAAGTATCCCCTAGACTAGTTATCTAAAGGAGCAGTAGCTCCTTGGTTTCAAATAACCATTATCATTTAAGAAATTATATACAGTAGTCCTAATATAATTTAGTCATGCTTTTAAAATTATAGCCCAGTAGTTTGAAATGTGTATGGGGCTACCAGATTCTGCCTAGGGACTACTGGTTCGCTAACTTTTGGTAAAGAAATAACTGCCATAAGGATAAAGGTGAGGCAGGGGTCGGGGTGGGGGGGCAATGCTGGGAGAGTTACAGAAAAGAATGGTAGATACTTCATGTACTTGGTGGTAAAGTCAGTGAAAACTTCATAATTCCGGTGTTTTCCAGTTACATGAAATTGCATGAATTGAGAACAACCTTCAAAAATATACACAAAGCTCTAAAAGAGGTGTGGCCAGCTCCATGGATTGGTGCTAATCCATGAATGGTGAAATTTAAAGGCAAGGAAGCAATAAAGTCAGATTTGAATTTAGAATAATTCCTCGTACAATTGGGTGGAAAAGAAAATGAGTTGGTTCTAATGATATCTGATATCAATTAGATCTGGTAAGAGGTTCTCATTGTCATCCAGATGAGCAATGTCAAGTTTAGACAGAGCCAAGGGCACAGAAAGGAGGGGACATATGCAAGGGAGATGGTTGATAAAAACAAAATAATTTAATGACTATATTTGAAAACCAAGAAAAGAAACTGTACAAAACAAATATGGGTTTTCACATTTTTAATCCATGGGTTAATGTAGTTATTGCAACCTCAGTTGGGGAAAAGCAAAAAAAAGGCATATTTAGAGGAAAATTTTAGACATATCAATTTTAGATAATGCTGTGGTTATAATCCCTGTGGAAACCTAATAGGGGATGTTTAAGATTTTCATGCAAAAGCTTGAAATTAAAATGAAATATTTGGGACTTTATGGAGTATTACAATAAAAGGTTACATCAAATGCAAATTTATTCCCAAATAAAAGGAAAAAATTCTCAAACACCATGTTCTACCATGGATGGATCAGAAACAATACAGTTATTTTGAATAATGTTTACTATTACTTTTATTCTTTGAATGTGTTTTCTTTATCATTTTATTATTAGTCAATCTGTCCCACCTGCTGTAACAGCATCACCTCTCCCTTCTCCTTATTTTAGTTCTATTTATCTCAAAGATCATTCTAATTCTCCCCCTTTAAGCCTTTTCTATCCTTTTCAGTACAAGTGATTCATGTGAGTCAGATGTATATAATTATATGCATAGTCCATCTCATCATTGATCACTGTTTCTGATTGCTCTTCTGAGTTGTTTGGAATCTCAATTTACATCTATTGCCACAGTAATGCCCCATTAAGAGGCTCCATTGTAATGATTCATTCTTGTCAGAAACATTATAACTGGAGGTAGAAATAGATAATGATGGTATTCCAAGTTGTCAGATATTGAATATCATGGCAAGAAATCATTAAACACAAACTTAAATGTCAGAAGTGCCAGAAAATATAAAATATGCATTTGTATGACTTAAGGATGAGAAAAGACTGAGCAAGAGGAGAAGAATCAGAGATTGAATTAAAAATAAAACAAAAGTTAGTAAGAAAACTTAGGTACTTTAAAATTGAAAAATGTCAGATGCATAAGAACTGTACAGTTTAGGTGAATATTATTCTAGATCTTGTAACATGCTGGTGATAAATAAATAAGGCTCCTCTGTCCATGGGATTCTCCAGGCAAGAACACTGGAGTGCGTTGCCAGGCCCTCCTCCAGGGAATCTTTCCAACCCAGGGATCAAACCTGTGTCTCTTACGTCTCTCCTGCATTGACAAGTGGGTTCTTAAACCAATAGTACCACCTGGGAAATCCAAATATATGCATAGGCATCTCTATTTAACAAGAACAAAAATACTGATCTAAAACCTTTAGCTGGAGAATCCATTAAGTCTTAGTGTAAAAGAGTACATTTTCAACAAATATAGAATGATGAAAACAAGAAAACAGGTCTTTGAGAACTGTATGGTCTTTTTATATCTTCTCCTCTTTTCACCTCAACCAACCAAAATGACTACACACACATAAACACAAATACCCCTTATGTCAAATTATTTGGCTATAATGTCCCTAATTATCTAATTTAATTTTAAACTGATAATTTTAATAACTGACAAAAATGCTTTGAAAAGTCATTTCTTATTCTAGAAAAAATATTACATTTTCAAATGTTTTGAAAAAGTTTCTTTTGCAATGCAGTCTATAAGTGATTGTGAAATGAGCATAAGGAAAGATTTCAAAAAGCCAGTTGAACTTAAGTGAATGGCAGGAGAGAAATAGTTACTATGTCATTGATAAAAAGGGAAAGAGGATTGAGAGAAGGCAGAAAAGAATACAAACCAAACTGCAGTTTATTATGTGATATCAAAGATGGGCTCTCTTTCTCTGCCTAACTTCAAATAAAAGGAACAAGGAAGAGGCAAAGAGATTACCTTCTATCCTGCAGATCTAAATAAAAACATGATTGTTTGTTACCAACCACCATAACTGTGTTTATATGCAAAGATTAAAAAAATCAGACCATTATTGTATTTTTTAATGTTGTCTTTTCCTAGCTACTCAATGACTTAGAAGAGTGTTTGAATTATATGTCTTTGTGATACCTAGGACATTTATCTTGTATAAACATAAAATATGCTCACTCTTTTTTTCTTGGAAACTTGCATTTTATAGATACTAGAATAGTTTATTAAAACACTCAATGAAGAAAATGCCATGGCCCCAGTAGGTAGCTCTTAAGACTATTAAATCAGTACTTACTAAGTCATGTAAAATGCCTCAGATATATCTTTATTGCTCAATAAACATGAACAGCCAATTAATACTCTATTGATTTGGATCATATTCCATACACTAAAACATTTAAAAAACAATATTTTATCTTTAATAGAAAGTGACAACTAATGGTCTCTGAGTTCTATTAGTAACTTTTAACAGGGGCAACTAGGTGACTTTGAAAAGAATGTCAGTATTCCTCCACTCAAGAATAGAATAAATGAGGAAAGTTTAAGCTGGAGAAAGTATAGAGATACTATAAATTACAAAATTATGCAAATTATTTCTCTGAAGTCAGCTGTGCCACTCTGATTCTTCTTGTCTTAATGTTTCCTAATCGCAATATTTCAAACATTTTTTTAATGGATGCTATTATATTCAGGCAAAGAATATAACATACTAATTATAATGTATTAAAGAATACAGTAGATAGAAAGAAAAGTTATGGAATCCTAATAATATATCACATTAGGATTTCTGGATAAGTTTTCCTGATCATGTTCTAATATGATTCATTCAATATAATGTTTATAAGATAGGTTGATTAGACTCCTCCAGTAGCAAATTACTTAAGCACAATTTTTGCTAATATTCCAATAGGTAAATATTAGAGAAAAAACTCTAGTTAATAGAGTTAATATTTTAAAATATGATATAGACATTTCAAATATTTTTGTCAGTAATATGATTTCATATCTGGCATAGGCCAGTATATGGTTACCAAGAACTTTGCAATTTTTACATTTTAAAAAGAAATATAAGGACCAATATTGCTTCATAAAAAAATTAACCTGGCTAAATCTTTAAATATGAGGAAAAAATAGGACAATACTAATGCTGTAAAGATTAAATTTTCTTGAGACACGACCATAAGTTGTTATGACATCATTAGTTTAGCATTGCCATAAGTAATTTCAAAGAAAATAAGAGAACATAAGTTAGTAATGAAAATTATTTGTTGAGATTTAATGTATTCTGATATATTCTTCAATAATATCAAGTTTGATATCTACTTTCTCTTATTTTCTATCTTTGATAAAATCATAATATATAAATAGTGTAACATTTATTTGCTGTTTTCATCTTAATAGACTTTCAATGCATGGAATTAGGCTAATAACTTTTCTGAGTTTGATCCCTGGGTTAGGAAGATCCCTTGGAGAAGGGAAAGGCTATCCACCCCAGTATTCTGGCCTGGAGACTTTCATGGACTGTATAGTCCAGAGGGTTGCACAGAGTCAGACACATTGAGTGACTTTCACTTTCACTTAACTAAGTGTTGTTCATATGAGATTTAACCTGTAAAAACACAGGATGCCCAGTTAAACTTAAATATCAGATACACAACAAATATAATCTACAAAAATAATGACAAACCAGACAACAATATGAAAATAACAAAATAATATAATAGCCTATAAAAGTCAGAGAACTATAGCTAAATGTAAATATGCATGAATCTGTGACAGAATGCTGAGGACATTTAAGTAAGATGCATAATATCATGGACCATCTGATGCCTCTATTAAAAGTTCAAAACCAACTAAGACTAAAAAAATATGTCATTTAGGCAAATATATATATATATAACCAAACTGAGTTAGACATTCAACAAAACCCCAAGGATATAAAAATATTTTCCAGAAGGAATTAGTTGAAAAGTTGAGCTGTCGTTTGTTCATTAACTTTCATTATAATGGTTCAGAACTGAAAGTTATTCTTTATTTTTCACTTTATTAGAAATGCCTATTAATAGAAAGTGAGTAATTTGTGGGTTGTAGGGTGTGTGAATGTTTTACTTCACACAAAATGACAAACTGTTACCCAAAGTAAAAACACAAATTACCCTCCTGTCAGCAATGTTTAAGAGGCCCTGTTTTCTGCCTGCAATGAGGGAGACCCGGGTTCAATTCCTGGGTCAGGAAGATCCCCTGGAGAAGGAAATGGTAATCCACTCCAGCACTCTTGCCTGGAAAATCCCATGGATGGAAGAGCCTGATAGGCTACAGTACATGGGATCACAAACAGTCGGACACGACTGAGCACTTCACTTCACTTTTCAATTCTTGGTGATATCAGAGTTAAACTTTGCCAGTGGGATAGGTACAGAATACTATCTCTTTGTTGACCATCCTTTTCTGTTTGTAAATTATGTTAAGCATTTATTTATCAATGATATGTGTTTCTGTGTTTCTTTTGTGAACTATGATTTTATATCTTTAGCTTATTTTTTCAATTAAATAGGAAGAGTTGTTATATTAATTACACACTAATATTTTTCAACTAACTAATGATCTTCACAGATTATAATAGATTCAGGATGCAAACAACAAAAACCATAGAATATGACAATTTGGAGGGAGAATCTAAATATGAAACTCATATGAAAAACCAAAGAGTAACAAGATTCAGGTTTTCAGTTTTGAACAAAGTACTTCTTGAGTATATTAATAGATGTACTATTTCTCCTCTTGCTCTGGAATCACAATAAGCTGATTCTCCACTTCCTTTTCTTTTTTCAGTATCCATTTAATAAGTAGATATATTATCAGTTCAGTTCAGTCGCTCAGTCCTGTCTGACTCTTTGTGACCCCATGAATTGCAGCACGCCAGGCCTCCCTATCTATCACCAACACCCAGAGTTCACTCAGACTCATGTCCATTGAGTCAGTGATGCCATCCAGCCATCTCATCCTCTATTGTCCCCTTCTCCCCCTGCCCCCAATCCCTCCCAGCATCGGTCTTTTATAAGTGGTCCTAATCTGCCAAATCAAAGGACAATAGTAAAAGAAAAGATTAATTTCAGATTTACTTCCATGGTGCCACAGAACTTCCTGCTTACTTGGGGATAGAAAAATGTCCTGTAATCAAATCAAATCCAATGGAATGACAATAAGGAATAATCAGAGGCTGCCTCCTGCTCAATGTCTTGAGCCTAAATCCCAAGCTCTAAAAATACAATTTTTCTATTATCATCCAGTTGTCACAATTGGAAACATTTCTGGGTCTCCTCAACTGTGCCTAGCAGCTATTAGGCATGCACCAAAAAAAAAAGCATTGATATAAAAATGAGTTGTCATTTACTAATTTTGCATTTTAATGACCAAAAGCCATGTTACTTCTTACATTGTCCCCTTTATCAGAAATGTTTATTAATAGCTTCAATATTTTTAATGAAATGTAAAGAATGTAAAGATCAATCCTTTTTTTTTTCTTATAATACATTTTCAGGGTTACATTAAACTCAAAGCATTAACAATGTGTTCAGTTTGCCTATTTATTTTTCTTAATATTAATTTTATTTCACTTAGACAACTGAGATAAAAATTAAGAGATATACTTTTAACACTTTATACAGCAGATGATTGTTTTGTTAAATAAATATTTAAAGTTAAATGAGGTCATTATAGACATTTGCTCGTGAATCCTCTCATTGTTTCTCCTTCACTAATATTCGTGATTTATTCCTTCTTCCGCCAGTTAACAGATACAGGTCCTTGGAAAATAAACTGATGCTGGGAAAGACTGAAGGCAAGAAGAGAAGAGGCCAGCAGAGGATAAGATGGTTAGATGGTATCACCAACTTGATATACATGAATTTGAGTAAGCTCCAGGAGTTGGTGATGGACAGGGAAGCCTGACATGCTGCAGTTCCTGGGTCACAAAAAGTTGGATATGACTAAGCCACTGAACTGAATTGAACTGAAAAAGACCTATGTAATACAAAAAAAACTTTCACTGAACTTTCTAGATGGTGGTGAATGAATCATTCCAGTGTGATTCAAGGTAAATAGAAATATGCAAAGGTAAAATTTTGCCACATGTATGTCACTTGTAAGTCCCAATTTTAAAAGCTTATGAAAAGGAATTCATAGACAAAATGAATCGACTGTCAATGCACATGACAAAATAATGCTCAATCTCACTCATAATTAAATAACTGCAAATCAATATAAAATTAATTACTATTTTTCATTAGCTAAAGTGATAATGGTTAACATGTTGGCAATACTTAGTGATGGCCAGAGTAGATTAACAGGCAGTAACATATAACATTGGTGGACTTGCTTAACACAATTTGATACTGTCTATTAAATTTCAAATGAACTTTTCTTTTTATGTACTGCTATGAATTTAGCCTACAAATATACTTCAAAAATGACTGCCAAGTATATTTACAGGAATATAATAGATAATCAATATATGGTAGTACATTATGCAAGGGAATTCTATGAACTCACTAAATTATATCAGAAAAACAAAAGGCATCATACAATAATATCTTCAATTTATACTATTCAGTGGATGAAAAAGGTAACCATCCATGCTGTGGAAATAAACACACACATAAATATATACATATTTGAGATATATTGTTTATGTACAGATCATAGACATATTTCTGGAGAAATTTATGATGGGTGCAAATATCTTGGATAGCATCACCGATTCAATGGACAAGAGTTTGAGCAAGCTCTGGGAGTTGGTGATGGACAGGGAAGCCTGGCATGCTGCAGTCCGTGGGGTTGCAAAGAGCAGAACATGACTGAGAGCACGAACTGAACTGAACAAATATGTATATTGCTACACTCAAAATGTAATATTGAGGGAAAATTATATCTTTATTAAGTATGGGAATACCAGACCACCTTACCTTCCTCCTGCAAAACCTGTATGCAGGTTAAGAAGCAACAGTTAGAACCAGACATAGAACAAAAGACTGGTTCCAAATTGGGAAAGGCGTACATCAAGGCTGCATTGTCACCCTGCTTGTTTAACTTATATGCAGAGTACATCATGTGAAATGCCAGGCTGGATGAAGCACAAGCTGGAATCAAGATTTCAGGAAGAAATATTAATAACCTCATATATGCAGATGAAACCACCCCTTATGGCAGAAAGTGAAGAGGAACTAAAGAGCACATAGATGAAAGTAAAAGACGAGAGTGAAAAAGCTGGCTTAAAACTCAGCATTCAAAAAACAAAGATCATGGCATTCGGTCCCATCACTTTATTGCAAATAGATGGGGAAACAATGCAAACAGTGAGAGACTTACTTTCTTGGGCTCCAGAATCACTGCAGATGGTTACTGCAGTCGTGAAATTAAAAGAGGCTTGCTCTTCAGAAGAAAAGCTATGACAAACCTAGATAGCACAGCAAAGCCAATAGAGTATTGTAAAGTAAAATAAAGTAAAAAAATAAATTAATTAATTAAAAAAATAAATAAATAAAAAGCAGAGACATTACTTTGCCAACAAAGGTCTATCTAGTCAATGCTGTGGTTTTTACAGTAGTCATGTATGGATGTGAGACTTGAACTACAAAGAAGGCTGAGTGCTAAAGAATTGATGCTTTTGAACTGTGGTGTTGCAGAAGACTCTTGAGGGTCCCTTGGAATGCAAGGAGATCAAACCAGTCAATCCTAAATGAAATCAATCCTGAATATTCATTAGAAGGACTGGTGCTGAAGTTGAAGCCAATACTTTCGCCACCTGAAATGAAGAGCTGATTCATTAGAAAAGACCTAGATGCTGGGAAAGATTGAAGGCAGGTGAAGAAGGGGATGACAGAGGGTGAGATGGTTCAGTGGTATCACTGACTCAATGGACATGAATTTCACCAAACTCCAGGAGATGGTGAAGGACAAGGAAGCCTGGCGTGCTGTAGCATACGACTGAGCAACTGAACAACAACAATAATATCAGAACTTTCTATGATAATGGAAAGGCTCTGTATGAACATTATCCAAATTGGTAGCCACTGGTTACGCTTGGATATTGAATGTTTGAAATGTGACTGTTGTAACTAAAAAATAGAGTTTTTAACTTTATTAGATTTTAAATAGTCAGATGTGGCTAATGACTGTCTTATTGGATAAGCCAATATACTGTGTATATTTTCCAACCATGTTTTCACTATGTCATCTTAAAAATGTCAATGAGGAAGACTGAGTAAGATATTTTTAATTATATTAATTTTATAAAATAGCAATAGTTAATATTTAATGAACACATATAAATTACGAGACTAAGAAGAAAGCCATATAACTATAAAAACAATATTACACTAAATGAGAGATTGTAAAAATAAATGCTTTGTTCCTCAAAAATAGAACTTACAATGTGAATTTGTTTGCCTTTTTTTTTTTTTTACTAAATATATGTGTATATATAAAGAGGTAAGATTTTCTGTATAAACTGAATTTGAATTTACTACTACTTTTGATAAGAATAGAATATGTAGATGGAATGGGCATGCTTGTGTGCTCAGTTGCTTCAGTCGTGCCTGTTGCTTCAGACTCTTTGTGAACCCCATGAACTGTAGCCTGTCAGGCTCCTCCATCCATGGGATTCTCCAGGCAAGAACACTGGAGGAAACTGTCATGGCCTTCTCCAGGGGATATTCCCAACTAAGGAGTTGAACTGACATCTTTTAGTCTCCTACGTTGGCAGGCAGATTCTTTACCATTGGTTCCACCTGAGAAGTCCAAATGGAACATATCTCAACATAAAAAAGGGCATTTATGACAAACCCACATCATACTTAACAGTGAACATTTGAAAGCTTTTCCTCTAAAATCAGGAATAAAATAAGGATGCCAACACTCACCACTTCTAATCAACATAGTATTGGAAGTCCTAGCCACAGCAATCAGGCAAGAAAAAATACCCAAACTGGAATGGAAGGAATAAAACTGTCACTATTTGCAGATGGCATGAGCCTGTATATAGAAAACCCTGAAATATTCACCCAAAAAATTTAGAGCTAGTAAATAAATTCAGTAAGGCTGCAGGATATAAGAATAATATATAGAAATCTGTTGCTTTTCTATAAATGAATATGAACCATGAGAAACAGAAAGCAAGAAAGCAATCCCATTTAAAATCACATTAAAGAGAATACAATACTGAGGAAAAAACTTAACCAAGGAGTTGAAAGACCTATACTGTGAAAAGTATAAAACACTGGTGAAGAAAACTGAAAATGATACAAAGAAATGGAAAAATATCCAGTGTTCAAGGATCAGAAGAATTAATATTCTTAAAATTCCCATACTACCCAAAGCAATTTACAGATTTAATGGAATCCTTATCAGAATATCCACGACATTTCTCACAGAACTAAAATATATAAACCTATAATGTATATGGAACTACAAAAGACCTCAAATTGCCAAAGCAATCTTGAGAAAAAAATACAAAGCTGCAATAACCAGGTTCCCTGATTTCAGACTATACTACAAAGCTATTAGCAATGAAAATAACATATGCTGGCACAAAAGTGGACACACACATCCATGGGATGGAATACAAAGCCCAGAAAGAAACCCACAAACTTATGGTCAATTAATCAACAACAAAGGAGGCAAGAATATGCAATGGAGAATAGACAGCTTTTTCAATAAGTGGTGCTGGGAAAACTGAACAGTTACATATGAAAGAATGAAAGTAGAATGTTTCCTCATACCATATACAAAAATAAACTCAAGATGGATTAAAGACCTCAATGCAAGACCCATAACTACCTGGAAGAAAATATAGGCAGATATATAATTTCTTTGATGGAAATTATAGCAATATTTTTTTAGGGAATCTGTCTCCTTGGGCAAAGGGAACAAAAGCAAAAATAAACAAATGGGACCTCATTAAACTTAAAAGCTTTCAGACAGCAAATAAAAGCACTAACAAAATGAAAGGCAATCTACTGAATGGGTGAAAATATTTGCAAATGACATGACTGATAGGACTTAATATCCAAAATATATTTACTGTATACTTGTCTTTATCAAGGAAGCTTTCCTTTCATAATGTTCATGCTTCTCGTTGGGACCTTTTCTTTTTCACTTAGATTAGTAGTCTCATTAACTCTTTTTGTAAAGCTGGCGTGGTGATGCTATAGTTCTAACTTCTGCTGTCTAAAATTTTTGATCTCTCCTTCAAGTTTGAATGAAACTGTTGCTGGGTAGTTTCCTTGGTTGTAGATTTTTCACTTCTATTACTTTAAATATATTCCTATCTGCAGAGTGTCTGCTGAAATAACTAATAGCCTAATAAGAGCTGCCATGCACGTAGCTTGTTCTTTGCCTCTGCTGTTTTTAATATTCCTCTCTTCAACTTCACCATTTTAATTTCAGTGTGTCTTAATGTGGCTCTCTTTGGGTTGATCCTGTTTGAGACTGTGTTTCCTGGATGTGGGTGTCTGATTTCTTTCTTAGGTTAGGAAAGTTTTAAGCTATCATGTCCTCAGACATGTCCTTTGACCCTTTCTCTAATTCTTCTTCTTTAGGACCCCTATAACATCAATGGTACTATGCTTAACATTGTACCAGAGGCCTCTTAAGCTGTCCTTATTTCTTTTTTTATCTCTTTTTTTTCTTTTTTCTTTTCATCCTTAGTGGTTTCCACTACTCAGTCTTCCCGCTTGTTGATCTGTTCCTCTGCATCACTTAACCTATGGTTTATTCCTTTTAGTGTATTTTTTTCAGTACTGTATTCTTCATCTCTATTTGGTTCTTCTTTATATTGGAATACCCAGAAAGTTTGTTAGGGTTTTTTCATAACATTTTTCTAAAAAAACCCAAACTTTCTGACCAATCGATTATTTTCTTACACTGTTAAAACGTCTAAGTTTTCATTCTTCATCAATTCTTCTCTCAAGTTTGTTGATGATCTTTATTGTAATTATCTTGAACTCTTTATCTGTTAGATTGTATATCTCTATCGACTTCACTCAGTTCTTCTGGGGTTCTCTCCTGTTCTTTTGTTTAGAACATGTTCCTCGATTACTTTGTCCAATTTGCCTAATTTGCTGTTTTTCTTTCTAGTACGTTGGTTAGGTTTTCTGACATTGGAAAGTTGGAAAAGTGGCCCAGAAGTGGTCTTTTGTAGGAGGTAGACATCCTGCATCTCAGCAGCACATTCCCCTCTGGTCATTAGAGCTCTATGATCTTGGGGTGCCCCTATATGGACTATGTGGGTCCTTCTCTCGTGGTGGCTACTTTAGGCAGTATGGTAAGTGTGCTGTGCTAGCCTCTGGTATGATTGGTTGCCAGGCCCTGTCTTGTACAAAAAGGCTGACAGCCACTGCGGGGCCCAGTCACAAGGTGGCTGGCTGTGGAACTCCAGGGCTAGTGCTGGCATATTCTTTGGCAGTGCCAGGTTCTAGGCGGATGGCTTTTGGGCTTTTGGCTTTCTTGGATTTAGTGTTGGTCTGCTGGTGGGTTAGGCTGGATACTTACATGACTGGCTACAGATTCTAGGATATCCCAAAGCTGGTACTGATCACTGGAGAGTTGGGCAGCTGGCAGAGGAGTACAAAGCGCTCACGCATCATGGGTAAAGCCAGGTCCAAGGGCTAGTGCCATCTGCTGGCAGACCGAGCTGGGTCCTAGGGTGTTGGTGTTGAACTGCTAGTGAATGAGGCTGAACAAAGCTAGAACTGGCTGGCTGCTGGGAGGGCCCAGGGTCCAGAAGGTTCTAGGGACCATTCCTGCCCACTGATGGATAAAGCAGTGTCCCATGGTCTCTGGCTGCAGGGCCCTCCTGGGGGTCCTTGATCTAGTACCTGTGTACTGGTGTATGAGTATTCTTCATGGGCCCTATGGTGGACAGGGTCATGTCCAGGGCTGTTATGGGCTCAAAGAGTCTTAAGGCAGCCTGCCTGCTTTTATGTGGGACTGCCTCCCTGCCCAGCTGGTTGCTTGGCTTAAGGGGTTCCAGTACTGATATCTATGGGCTGGTAGGTGGGGGCAAGCCAGGGTCTAGTTTTAATACGCTAGAGGGAAGTTTCCAAGATGTCCTTTGATAGCATCAGTATCCACCTGGTAGAAGGAGCTCCCCAAAATTGCTGTTGCCAGTACCTGTATCCTCAGGGTGAGCTCCAGTTACCTCTTGCCTCTCCAGGAGACGCTCAAAAGATCAGCAGATGGGTCCGACCTAGGATCCCCTCAAACTACTGCTTTTGCCCTGGGTCCCACAGTGTGTGAGATTTTGTCTATGTATGCACTTTATGAGTGAAGTTCTTATGCTCCACAGTCCTCTGGATCTCCTAAAGTAGGCTCCCCTGAATTTCACACTATGTTTTGCATAAATGTATAAATAAAGCCATACATTTTGGTGAATCCACTTTTTGCTTTAGTACCGCCCGGCTGGGGATCCCAATGTGGGACTCAGATTCCTTTCTCTTTGGGAAGAATCTCTGCATTTGTAATTATTCTCCCATTTTGGATCAATCTCCTGGAGGACTGGGTCTGGAATATACACTGTAACTCTACCCCTCCTACCTGTCTTGTAGTGGTTCCTTCTTTATAACTATACTTGTAGAAGATCTTTTCTAGTAGATTCTGGTCTCTCTCATTATGGCTTGTTCAGTAAATAGTTGTAACTTTGATATGCCCATGAGAGAAAGTGAACTCAGGGTTTTCCTACTCTGCCAACTTTGTATGCCTTACCTGAGGCAAGACTTTTAACAAATAAGTTTTCCATGATTATAGCCAGTATGTGAAACCATCTGGATAGTAGGAAGTTACTGAAAACTTTATTTCAAATCTTAAGACGTGACATTTTGGTTATATTTATCCAACAATTACTTGCCTGTAACATTGTTTGTTTGTTTGTTTGTTTTTCATCAGGTAGCTCTTTACTCTATCATGGATAGAAAATAAGTTCCTTAATTTCTTGGTGGTAAAAAGATTTGTATCTATCCCCTACCCCAAATGCTCAGTGGAAGAATAAGTGAATATTAAACAAAAATACTACAGTGGTATGCAAATCAACTGATGCTATCCCTATGCATGATGAGTCCAAAAATTTCTCTTGGTTCTAGTCAAATCTATTTCATAATGACCTATAAATAAACAGTTGTGAGGCAGGAGATATATGGGCCCCAGGCTGAGCAGCTGGAGTTTCTCCCCTGTGGACAGATACTCCAAAATAGCAGGAGGGAGGAGAGGCTAAGCCTAGCCCAGATAAGAGATAAAGGATGACATATTCATCATTCGCAAAGTCAGAGACATTCCTGACTACATAGAACATGTATAGAAGAGCTCCTTGAAGAACCATAATGGAGGGGGTGCCACCCCATAGTAAATGATTGACTTTTCGCTAGCGTCCATTTTGGCAGAGAAATGCACACACATATGGGAGGACCCTCAGATTAACCAAATACAGAATCAGAACCAGGCAAAGCAAGATAACTTGCCAAAAGTAACCTGGAAGAAATGACCCGTGTAAGTGATTCATCAAAAAAGCAAGAGAGTTCCAGAAAAATATCTACTTCTGCTTTATTGACCACCAAAGATTTGACTGTTTGGATCACAACAAACTATGGAAAATTCTTAAAGAGATGGGAATACCAGATCACCTGACCTGCCTCCTAAGAAATCTGTATGCAGGTCAAGAAGCAACAGTTAGAAATGGACACAGAAAAACTGGTTGCAAACCAGGAAAGGAGTACATCAAGGCTCTGTACTGTCACCCTGCTTATTTAATTTATAAGCAGAGTACATCATGAAAAATGCCGGGCTGGATGAAGCACAAGCTGGAATCAAGATTACTGGGAGAAATATCAATGACCTCAGGTAAGCAGATGACACCACCCTTATGGCAGAAAGTGAAGAAGAACTAAAGAGCCTCTTGATGAAAGTAAAAGAGGAGAGTGAAAAGTTTGGCTTAAAGCGCAACATTCAGAAAACTAAGATCATGATATCCGGTCCAATCACTTCATGGCAAATAGATGAGGAAAAATGGAAGTCTGTCAGAGATGGATTTTATTTGGGGGGGTTCCAAAATCACTGCAGATAGTAACTGTACCCTTGAAATTAAAAGATGCTTGTTCCTTAGAGGAAAAGCTATGACCAACCAAGATAGCATATTAAAAAGCAGAGAGAGACATTATTTTGCCAACAAAGATCCATCTAGTCAAAGCTACGATTTTTCCAGTAGTCATGTATGGATGTAAGTGTTGGACTATAAAGAAAGCTGAGCTCCAAAGAATTGATGCTTTTGAACTGTGGTGTTGGGGAAGACTCTTGAGAGTCCCTTGAGATCCAACCAGTCCATCCTAAAGGAATTCAGTGCTGAATATTCATTGGAAGGACTGATGCTGAAGCTGAAAGTCCAATATTTTGGCCACCTGATGCAAAGAACTGACTCATTTGAAAAGCTGCTGATGTTGGGAAAGATTGAAGGCGGGAAGAAAAGGAGACAACAGAGGATGAGATTGTTGGATGGTATCACCGACTCAATGGACATGAGTTTGAATAGGCTTCAGGAATTGATGATGGACAGGGAAGCCTGGCTTGCTGTTTCCCACGGGGTCACAAAGAGCAGACATGACTGAGCAACTGAACTGAACTGAACTGAAGTGATTCAAACTACCACAAGGGTGTGACTATCTCTGAGCCTCCCCCTAGGTCTACCCACATATACTCTTTTCCTTGAATACACACTTTACTTGTTTCACTGCTTTCCATCTCTTTGTGAAAATTCAGTTCTACATAGCAGTGGGCCAGGGCCTTATCAATTAACCTGCTGGTCTAGTGGCTAGGATTCAGGACACTCACTGCCACAGTCAGACTTCAATCTCTGGCCAGGAAACCAAATCCTGCTTCAAGCTGCTGCAGGCTGAGGTTGGATCAAAACATATGCAGGTAACATTCCTTGGAATTATTAAAATATATGAATTTCCCCTCTCTGCTTTAGGCCATTTTAATAGCATATTTTTAAAAGCTTACGGATATCTTACAGATATTCCATGTCTCTTCCAATATCAGTACATAAGCTCTCTCTTTAAAAATAAAAAGAAATCTTAATAATGTTTAAGCATATGGCTTGGAATCATGCTTCTAATTCCTTTCTAATGTCAGACAAAGATTTGATAGAACTATTTATGAATTCTGGTGTTTTCTGCCAAGACCACTGGCAATATTCAAATTATTGACAATAGAAAGAATACAGCTAATACTTATGAAACATTTTCATAATTATGACACTGTGAATTAGCTTTGTTTGAAATAGTTCTGGGTTTACAAGATAACATTTCCAAACACTTAGAAATGATTATGAGCAGTGTGGGGGCTAAATCACGTCTTTCATATAACTCCTTTTCAAAAAGCTATATATCCTTTAATTTCTTCTTTCATTACAAATCCACCTATCTTCAAAACCAAACAATGCCTTAAGACAACTATTTCAGGAAAATTATTTGCTTTTGTTTTATTTTGGCAGTCATGGTCAATATTATTGTTAATCATAGTGTCTGCTCTATATGATTACACAGCTAATCATATTCATATTTAAAAAATATCTAAGGGAACTGACAATATGGTGTTATCTCAATTTTTGAAATAAATTGACAGTCACATTTTTGAAAAATATATCTTATTAAATAAAAGGCTATTCTGCTTTCACATTTTAAGTAATTTTTTTTTCAATTCTTTGGTATACTTTTATTACAAAGATTTTTATAGACATCTAATCCAATTAATTGTAATTAAAGTATCACTAATTGCTCAATGAAAAAAAATGAAACTGCAGTATGAATAAAAATTTATGCTCCGATAGATTTTTTTCTCAACAGAATAGCCTGAGAGAGAAAATATATCTAGAACTTAGCCTGTTAAGTCACTTCAGTAGTGTCCGACTCTGTGCAACCCCATACATGGCAGCCCACCAGGATCCCCCTTCCCTGGGATTCTCTAGCCAAGAACACTGGAGTGGGTTGCCATTTCCTTCCCCAATGCATGAAAGTGAAAAGTGAAAGTGAAGTCGCTCAGTCGTGTCCGACTCTTAGCGACCCCATGGACTGCAGCCCACCAGGCTCCTCCGTCCATGGGATTTTCCAGGCAAGAGTACTGGAGTGGGGTGCCATTGCCTTCTCCTAGTATGCACTTTAAAACACAACTGTGTTTAATAATGCTATCTTGGAGTTAGGAGAAGGAAATGATTAAATGAATATCTTTGAATTCATCTGGAATCATGGTAATTTGTATTTTTTGTTTGCAGATCTAAGTTAAGTAGTTGCAAATATAAGCCACATTCCAATCTTTATCCTCATCCTCCTCTGTTGAATTCTGACACTTCCAGAACTTATAAATTGCTTAAGTATCTGTGCTGTGAGATAAAAGTCTTTAGGGATCCTATGAATCTTAGAAGATCAGTAAATTCAAATATTTGTTAAATATTGCTTAGTGGCAATTAAGAGTCATGACTAATAGAGAAGAGTAGAAAAAGACTTCAAAAGGATTTTTAAAAGATTAAACATACAAGCATAAAGATAAAATGTTATTAATCAGCACATGGAGAAAACCACAACAAGATGGGATTGATATGAAGTACCAACAGCAGAAGGGAATAATAACCAAAAATGTTTGTTTTGTTTGTTTTTTGATGCACCAAAGAGACTAATAAAGCAAGCAATAAATGCTGGGGGGAAAATGATAATTAGCAACCAGTAGAAGACCTCGTTTGGAGAAGGAAATGGCAACCCACATCAGTATTCTTGCCTGGGAAATCTCATGGACAGAGGAGTCTACTGGGCTACAGTCCTTGCAGTTGCAAGAACTGGACATGTTTGAGTGACTAAACTACCTACCTGTCTAACTAGAAGACCTCATTAACCTGTGTAAGGGGATGATCAATACAGGACAGTCACACACCAGATATTCGGGTATTAAGAGTCTATTCTTAACTTAAATGCTTGACCACTAAAGGCCTATACCCATCCTCATCGAAAATATTACTTTATAATAAAGGAAACAAAATACAAAATGCATTTTAAGTTACTTCTCCAAACTAGTCTTATTGAAATTAAGTTGCATTGACTTTAATCAGCAAATCATTAGCTGCCATCATTACCAATTTCTGTTTTCTACACCTGGCCTATCTCCTACTGATGCCTTCTTTCCCATTGATCAAAACATGCCTCAATGATTCCTTAGCCCCTTCTCTAATATCCTGGAGGAACACCCAAATAAGAAATAATAGAGACTTCCCTGGTGGCCCAGGGGTTAAGAATTCACCTGCCAATGCAAGGGACACAGATTTGAACCCACATTTGGGAAGATCCCACAGGCCACAGAGAAACTAAGTTCAAGTATCAACTACATCAACTAAGGCCAGGTGCTAGAGCCTGAGTGCTGCAGCTTCTAAAGCCCTGTGCCCTGGAGCCCACGCTCTGGTAAAAGAGAAGCCACCTCATACCCTACAACAGAGAGGAGCCCCTGCTCGCTGCAACTAGAGAAAGCCTGTGAGCATCAACAAAGACCCAGCACAGCCAAATATAGTAAATAAATATATTAATTAAAATGGAAAAATAAATAGTAGATACTGTTCTTTGCTGTTTATTAAGCTTTTTCAGGAAGGTTAGCATTATCTCCCTCAAGTAAATCTATATTTTAGAAAGTGAGAAATATACTTCATATTTCCTTGGCATTCCACAATTATTAATACTATTACACATTGCATTCAGAGTACCTGTTCTTCTAATGTCTGTGAAATAACTAATTCATTTAAAAACAGAAATGCTGTTTCTCAAGCCAAAATATGGCTGGGAGGTTTTTTCCTGAAGTATGTATATTAGTGTACTTCCAGCTACCATATTGATTAAAAAGCAAAGCAAAACAAAACAGTCCTCTTATTGTTTCTATGTTCCTATATTTAAGTGATATAGTACTTTTAAAATATAGTCATTTATCTAATTGCCAGGATAGTACTTTAAGTAAAAAGAAGACAAGAATTTTGGAGAATGGCACTGAAACATGTATAAAATCATATATGAAACGAATAGCCAGTCCAGGTTCAATGCGTGATACTGGATGCTTGGGGCTGGTGCACTGAGATGACCCAGAGGGATGGTACAGGGAGGGAGGTGGGAAGGGGGGTTCAGGATGGGGAACACGTGTATACCTGTGGTGGATTAATGTTGATGTATGGCAAAACTAATACAATATTGTAAAGTAATTAACCTCCAATTAAAATAAATACATTCATATTTTAAAAAAAGAAAAAAAACAGAAATGCTGTTGTTATTTAGTTAATAACCTAATTGCTAAAGTACATAAGCTGTTTGGTTTAATTTAGTCTAACAGATATATACATATGCAATCACTTCATGATTTCAACAACCGCTTTTCTCTTATTAAATAAAAACACCAAACAACAAACTTTTTAGTTCATCTCTTCTACCTGGCCACTCTGTTATAAACATGAAGAACAGATGTTTATTGCAAATGTACCAGTAGGAATAAATACAAAAAGTATGTGATAATTTGCTTATTCTTTTAACTTGTACAGAAGGTGTTTCTGAGGCCTTGTACTATGTCTATACCATATTAACACATTTAATAGGAAATATATTGAACCTTTGTTTATCTAAAACAGTAAGCAAATAACTGTATACTATTTTTAAGAGGTGTATGATAGCTAGATTTTGAACATTTGAAACAGTTAATTAGCTATCACTTACTCATTAGGTAAGCACAGCTAAATCTAACCTTAAGACTGTGCTTAGTCACTCAGTCATGTTACATCCAACTCTTTGCAACCCCATGGACTATAGCCCACCAGGCTCCTCTGTCCATGGTGATTCGTCAGGTAAGAATACTAGGGTGGGTTTCCATGCAAATCTAAACGTAAGAAGTCTTAATTTACCCCAAAGTTCATGCACATTCATAATAACAAAATACATTCAGTTATTTGATCATTGCTAGGCCAAACAATGATTCAGGAGAAGAGGAATGATATTTACAGAATGCAAAATTATAAAGGTAAAACACATCAACCTCAAAAAAGATCAGTTTTACAAAACCTGTCTTCTACTTGATTTGGAAAATCACGATTAAAAGCAAGTCAGGAAGAATGAGAAGTAAAGGGAGAGAAAAAGTTATGATGATCTTGGTTATACTAACTTTTTTTTTTAATTGGCCTTTTTATGTTTAAACTGACATAGAAAATACTGGAATAAAATATTCATTCAAAAAATAATATTCTTAGAAATATTTATTCATTTACTAAAAAGGATCAATGGGGAGGAAACAAAGCAGATGGTCACATAGGTATTTCCTATCAATAGATCTCCTGATTCTACATAATATACTAGCCCTAACTTGTCACCCAAAAAGTTTTGCAAGTACTGAAGTTAAAACAAAAGACCATTATGTATACTTTGAGAGCATTCTAAACAACACTGAATGATTAAAGTAATTAATTATTCATTACTTACAAAAGTAGTGTTTTCCAATAATAATGTGGTAGTATTTGTTTCTATATTCAGTTTAATGACATGTCCATTCTCGCTTTTATACACCACATCTGAATCTGAAACAACAAAGATATGAACAATTGACAAACACATTGACTAGGTAATATAATGGCTATAGAGGAGATAATGTGCATAATAAACAGGCTCATTGGAACAATGACTGTTAGCCTTTAATAACCTGAGCAGATCTCTACACTTGGCTCATATTAATCCTCTTCAGTGTCCAGGAAGCCTGTCTAGCCTATGGCCTATTGTGCAAAGAAAACAGGGTTAGTGAGAGGGTCACTGAGATTCTTGGTTCAAAAAATGAAAAATAATTAAAATATGGGCAACCTGCTGGCCATTCTGAGCTTAGAAAGAAGAGACAAAGAGAAGCACCTCCCATTTCTGAAGCTGTTACCGATTAGTGACGAGGCTGCCCCTGAAACATAACTAGACACATTTCTGAGACTGTTGTTATGAACTACATTCATGCAAATTTTTTCATGTATCCAGTACTGCCACCACTCAATTTCTACTCAACCTCTTTTTCCCTTGGGTTTTGAATTATGCCTCTGATATTTTGCCTGGGTTGTCTGATCAAAGGTCAAAATCTCTGAAACTAGTACAATGCCAACCATTGTATCCAATCTGTCAACTTTAAGAGAATGATGTCCTCAATTTAAATAACCACATTTAGTTTGGAAAACTGCTAATTTTATATATTTTTAAGTTTAATTCAGCCACATTAACCAGGAAATTAAATCATTTTAAGATCTCTACATCTGAAAATATCAACTTGAGAAAAATTGCCAGAAAGAGTACTCAGAAGTTAAGAAAAGAAAGATATCTATATCCACATAAAAGATATATAAATAATATATATATTATATATATATATGTAATTAGATAAAAGGAAAAATACCCAAACAAAAGTAGTCTTGAGTGTCATTTTTTTTTTTTTTTGCATAAGCATAACCTCCTTTTCAGTTTTACCCAGTTCTAAACTTCTCCATGGTATTACACTTCCCTAACCTTATGTACATTATTGGAAAAAAAGGCAATATTGAGAGGGATTGGACCTATTATTCACAGTAAGTGAAGTTATATGTTACATGTAACTTATATATCCCAATGGTCATCATCCACATACTGGCAGTAAATAAATACTACATGTTGGATTGTCAAGATTACATGCAAATGCCTGACATTTTGACAAAGCAAGGTTTTCTGATTGTTCTCTAGTTATTACAATATTATAAATAGTAACACCTAGAAATTATGATGAGAAGCAATTAATACTAGCAAAAATAAAGTGTGTTTTTCTTCAGCATTTCATTTAGACTAATAGGAGCCCAATGACTCTCCTACTAGAGTCAGGGATGACACAGAGGTCAATGATTCTTCTTGACTTCAATCAAATGGGGACAGGGACATGGAAAGACACAGAAAGGGAAAGACATGGAAAGACATGGGCCACAGAAAAAGACAAAGTG
Source organism: Neotragus pygmaeus (assembly GCA_006410875.1). NCBI lineage: Eukaryota > Metazoa > Chordata > Mammalia > Artiodactyla > Bovidae > Neotragus > Neotragus pygmaeus. The sequence goes on from SJYV01025528.1 coordinate 950,811, forward strand.
TTTTAAGAAAGAAGAAGAAGAAGAGACAAAGATATCCAAGTTACTATCTTAATTGCACTTAGATGTACTGAAAGATAAACCTGAGATCTTTAAAATAAGGTCTTCTATCATCTTCTGAATTTCTTCTATCACCTACAAAAAATTTAGGTTCTTTTCATTATGAACTTTACTTTCTGACCTTTCTAGTGATGTAAAACAAGTAGGTTTTACACACATAAATGTTTATTTATATTTATATTTGTTCCCTCTCTTCCTTTTCCTTTCTATCTCATAGTTATGATCACAGGCTCAACAGCAACACTGGTCGCCTGTGTTACTCATTTGGTCTTGCCAGGACTCTGGTCTCCTGTCTTATAGATCTCAATTAATGCTTGCTTGAATCAATAGTCCAACCTCAGTGAACACCTCTGTTATTTTTCTTCATATTCTCAATTCTGAATCATTTCTTCCTATGGATTATGAATATTACCATCATCAGATCAGTTCAGTTGCTCAGTCGTGTCCGACTCTTTGCGACCCCATGAATTGCAGCACGCCAGGCCTCCCTGTCCATCACCAACTCCCAGAGTTCACTCAAACTCATGTCCATCGAGTCCGTGATGCCATCCAGCCATTTCATCCTCTGTCATCCCCTTTTCCTCCTGCCCCCAATCCTTCCCAGCATCAGAGTCTTTTCCAATGAGTCAACTCTTCACATGATTACCATCATAGGTTAGCATAAATAGAATTCCTTAACAAACATCCTTAAAATATTTTAAATGAAAGAGAATTCCCCCTTCTACTGTACCACGTAGATAAATGTAGAAATCAGAAAAATGTAGGAAACCAGTACAGTGCAGAACTCTAAATAAGGATGAGGTCTGTGAACTTATGGAGAAACAAAAGTCCAGAGAGCATGAACAGTGATTGTTCTTCAATGGAAGAGACAAAGTAATACATGTCGTTATTGTCTCTCATAGTAAGAAGAAATTGTCAGCAGGTGATGGATTATATTGGGGTGGGGGAAGAAACATTCATTTTTATAATATGTCCCTTAGAATCAGAATAGAAGTAAATGGAGCTTGTTTGAGAAGATAAAGACTACACTCAATATTTTTAAAGTAAATTTCATTGGATAATTATTTAGACTTGAAAAACATCTGTAGAGATTTGTATTTATAAATGCCTTTGAATCTGCACTCCTGCAAATTTTACTAGTGGAATTTCAGTCTTGCATAAGTGGAAGAAAACTTTCTTTTTTAAAATTCAACTATAACTCTCTAGGTTAACATCTGATACAGATTTCTGCATGAATTATTTTAAAAGCATCTAACATCTGCCTTTATTGATTCTCTTTAATTTTTTTCTGGTCTTTAAAATTTGATCTTCTGGGTGTCATATTTATGCTACTTTACTATTTGATTTATAATCACTAGTGGAATCTCCCAGTTTTGAAACTCCTATTATTGCATTAGTTACTTTCTGGAATATATTTTACAACTGTCACCTCATGTTTTCTTTAATATTAAGTAATGAAATATGAGTGAATCAGATCAATGAGTAAAGTGCTTTAACACAAGAAGATCAAGGTGAGCGTACTTGAAAAATTCTTAAAACACTGTATTAGACATGTCTATACAGTACTTTGATTAAATAATCTTTCTTCCTTTTCAGCTCATTGAAAGTTAAGAGTCAATTATCCTGAACACACATTCAATTCAGTCATGCTTTTTTTTTTTAATGAAAAGATATGACAAGATAGAATCACTGTATAGCTTCTTTATCCTGAGCTATATGAATGTGTTTTTAGTGTCTGCCCCACCCCCAAATTCTTGTCATTTTGTCCAATTCCTTTTTCTATAATTTGTAGTAAAAGGAAAAAACAGTACTATATCCTAAATTTAAGTTCTTTCAGGTAAAGGCAAGCTTTTATTTTATACTTAGTCTACACAAAGCAGGTAGTAATGCAGTTCATATTATAGTTCAATTCTCAAATTGCTATTGAAATTGAGAACTGAGGCCTGTGCATTCACCCAGACTGTCAGGATCTACATTCATAAGATTTTCCTTTAGAGCTTCAAGTTTTTGCCTGTGAAGATAAGGCTGTAGATTAGTACAAAAGTTAATTTTGTTTCAGAAACTTTCTTAAAAGTAATTTATCTGCACCATAAACTCCCAATCTGAGCAAATTATCAACTGTTAATTCAATCCCTGATACTGGGAAAGATTGAAGGCAGAAAAAGAGAGCGACAGAGGATGAGATGGTTGGATGGCATCACAGATTCAGTGGACACAAATTTGGGCAAACTCTGGGAGACAATGAGAACTAAAGGGGTCTGGTCGGTTGCAGTCCATGGAGGCACAGAATCGGACATGATTTAGTGACTGAACAACAGCCATAATTCTTATTAGTAACTGGTTCCCTAAAATTCACTTCAAGATATTTGTCTCTCAATGTCAACCTACCTAGGCCGTTACGTCATGAAATGCATACCTCTTCAATCAGACCCTCACACTGGAAGAACTGTCTTAACAATTCACTTCTAGATTTCCACCCCTATACATAACCCCCATCCCATCCCACCCTATCAATCCCTCTTTCTGGACATTCTAAGACAGTCAAAATGTTGCCCTCCCTGACTAAAACAGGTAATAAACTCAGCTTTGCATAACAGGTTATTCTGGGTGTTGACAGCTGACAAAATTCACTTTCCTTGAATATCTATATAAAGTCCTTATTTTTTTAATGTTATTATTGATCATTTTAATTATGCATTTAATTTTAACATGATAATTTGCTTTTAATGTTTCAAAATTAAATCTGTCATCCATCATCCATCTGTGGAGAGAATTTTCAAAAAGTGGAAAAAATCCTGACAAATTGATTGCTTAAACATTTTAATCCAAATATGATTTTTGTCCTAAAAATCTATTTTTTAACATATCTCAAAGAAAAATTCTATGGCATCTTTTTTTTTTAATTCACACTCAATCAAATTTTAAAAATTAGAAAAAAAGAACAGTAAAACAAAATAATGAAATAATAATCACTGAAAATGTTCAAATAATTCAGGAAGAATATATTAAATATCAAAATAAGATTTAATCATTAAAGCTATCAATAGTAAACCTAGACTATTGAATGAATCATAATTGAAAAACAATAGGCCCTAAACCATCTCTCCTAAAACACTGCTCATATCTGTAGGAATTTTCCTCACTTTTTAAAGACCCCTGGCTTCATATACTCACCTGCAAACATTGAGGCCATCAGAAATGACTTATTGTCTTTTTATTTACCTCAAAATATCATTCCATATACATTCTTCTCTTTTCCCAGACTTCTAGAAAGAGATTCTCTTTCTTATTTTAAAAGAAAAAAGAAAAAAAGTTGTTTTTTAACCAAATTGAATATGCTCCATACTTTTAATATCTACTTCTTGCCAGTTACTTGTATTTTTTCATGGTGCATATATTTCTTCTCTATATTAGAAATTAATAATAATAATCACTAGCATTCAGCTCTTTTCTCTTTTCAAGGCTTTTGTTCTTTCAAAATAAGCCCCAATAAATCTTTTGTACAAGGGGTTTCAGACTTATCCTGTGTGTCCACCATACATGTAATTCTCCGTATCTCTCTAAAGCACAGTTTCAGTCCTCATTCCCCTCAAATAACAAGCTGACAACATCAAAACTGACCTGGGATAACCAAATCCAATGTGCTTTCCCCCCATGCTTATCCCCACCTTACTCAACTTTGCATTGTGTGACAGAAGAATTCTGAAATCTTCTTTTGCCTTTGAACCATTATCTTGGCCTGGAATCCTTTCTTTAAAAATGTCTACACATTCTACTCAAACAGTTGTTGTCTAAACAAAGATACCCTGCAAAGCTCAACTCTGAGCTCTTTTTTTTCCCAGTTGCTATTCTGAGTGGTCATTTCTACTTGTGTGTGCTCAGTCACTAAGTCATATTCCATTCTTTGTAATCCCATAGCAAGCCAGGCTCCTCTGTCCCTGAGATTTCCCAGGCAAGAATACTGGAGTGAGTTGCCGTTTCCTCCTCCAGGGGATTTTCTGGACCCAGGGATCATGTCTCCTACAGCCACTGAATTGGTAGGCAAATTCTTGACCACTGAGCTACTTGGGAAACCTCAAAACTTCCAAAATTGATTTTCTAAACTTCTGAGTCCTTACCTCTCCTGTATGTTGGCTTTATATTTCCAATTCTATGCTGGATAACATACATGTCTTGCAGATACATAAAACATAGCAGACATATATATATATATATATATATATACTGTGTGTGTGTGTATGCATATACATTGGAGAAAGCAATAGCACCCCAGTCCAGTACTCTTGCCTGGAAAATCCCATGGATGGAGGCTGCAGTCCATGNTGGAAAACAGTCACTGCACTCAGGTTACTCACTGAGTGGCTTCAGCATATATTTCCATATTTATTATCTCCTGATCTCTATTTTTGAGAAAAGCTCTGATCATCTATTGTTAAGAGTTATCAACAAGTCTTTCTTCACTCCCACTCTATTTTGCTTATGATATCCAGTATCCAAAGACCAAGTCCTGTCCAGAATTTTCATTTTTCCAGAGCATTGTTAGATTCTCAGCACTTCTAATGTCTTCACTGTATGTCTCTTTTCTGCGCTCTTATATGAATCATTTAATATTTAATCATATAATTTCTTTCAAATATTTCTACTGTCTATTTTTATTCAATTTCAATGTGTTTATTTTGGGTTTTCAGTTACTTTACGAATTCCAGAAACACTCCATCTCTTGTTCCTTTCAGAAGTGAAACTATGCATACACACATATTCCGCAGTGTACATTAACATGAATTTACTCTTCAAGTGTCTGCATTAATACGCCTTTAATATTTCAGAACATTCTTATTCAGAACATTCTTACCAGGAAGATGGGGTTGCAAATACCCTCATCATTTTATTTTTTCAGGAACTTTCTGAAAACCCATTTATTTGAAAAATGGACTACACAACTAATGCTCACTAAAGTAAACATTTCTTTCTCAGAACAATACATAACTCAACCAAATGACTGTTTAATATTCAAGATCTTCTCCCAAGCCCTCACCTTCTAAAATTCACTAGTCCCCAACACTTCCAACACAAAATTACAACCAGTAATAATTGCCGGGGTCCAGCCACAGTGGATTCAGGGTGATTCAAAGTGTGGATGGCATAGGCAAGAAAAACTTATTTATTTATTAATATAAGATTAGATTAGGAAGAAATAGTGTAGTAGGAAAATTAAGTGGAGAAAAGATGCTAAATAACTTGATTTACGTGGAAAACCAATAAAGTTCCAGACAAGGAACTTGCACCATCTACGTTGGGCCACTGGTGTCCATTTGAATATTGGAGAGTGCCCTGCCTTGGGCTCTCTCTCTTACGGATCTTAGAAGCCGGGACAAGTAAGTAGACTTGGTGAGCCTCCACGCCCCAGATGGGAATTCAACCTGAAATTAGAGTAAAGAGAAGACACGGGGGAAACCAGTCCAGTGACTGGCCCCGGCCCCTATTGTCTAGAAAGGCCTTTTATACCTTTTTGATTGTACATAGAGATCAATGGGTAATACAAAATTATGCAGTGTTAGCAGCCCAGACTCTTATCAAAACCAGGCTTTTCTCTCTGCATACCTAGTTGTATACACAAGTCTTAGGTAATTTACATCATCTTCTGGCCAAAAGGGCCAATTAACATTTTACAGCCTTTTTTCTGATAAGGGTTTGTCAACCAGAAGACTTATTTGTGTTGATCTTCCCAAAGTCTGGTGCCACTCTCAGAAAGCACTAAATAAAGTTATATTCTTACATAGCAAAGATACAGCAATTTATAACAAGTAAAAGAAGTACAGTGATTTACAACAAAAAAAGTAAATAACTCAAAAGTCCAATGTTGCTAACATCAAAACTACTATATATCTTTTTATACATCCAAATTACATTGAATAACATCCTCCCAGGTGCCTAAAAGATAAAGAATATGGAGGTCTGGCAGCAATCATTGAGACAACAGTGAAAACCCGTCACCAATATGATTTTTAACTCTCTAGAAAAGGCTCTGTATCTTTAAGATGCTTTTAAGCTTTGTGCCTCTAGCGGTTGGGGGGGCTGTAAGCAATTCACAAGCTGTAAGAGGTCCGTGGGAACCTGTTAGGCAAGCTAGAGAGCTATCAGAGGGGTTTAACTGAAACATCCCTTTCAAATGCAGAACACTAAAGCCCTGATTTGACTTTTTCCAGAGTGTGTCAGAGAGTGGAAAAGCAGAGCACAAAGGCCAGCAGATTTTTGGTTTTGGGGGTACATGCTCAGGAAATACCAGGGGGAAACCCTGAGATCTGACTCGCCTTGCGTCATCAGATCTCTGCCGCATGACCTTGTCATGGGTGGGATTCCTCACGCTGGCTCCTGGCAAATAATCAATACTACTTATTGAAAGACCTGTAAAACCACATCCTCCCCAAACCTCATAAAAAACACCTCTCCTTTGCCATTCCCTTTGGAGAATATGCTACCCACCCTCAAGTGGGCAAGAAAGTGATCTTCTTTACCAAGTAAGCAACAAACTCATCTCTGCTTCTTCATGTATATAAGGTTATTTTGGTGGTGATTTGGGAGAACTAGTATTCATCGGTTTATAATTTCTGCAGAGTAGAATAATATGGCATCCATCCCACTGAAGGATCTTAATAAATTTTTTTCTCTACTACAATATTCTTTTTAATATTTCTCAATTTAATTTATTTTTACATTTATCAATTACTTTAGTTCAGTCATTCAGTCATGTCCGACTCTTTGTGACCCCATGAACCACAGCACGCCAGGCCTCCCTGTCCACCACCAACTTCTGGAGGCCACCCATACCCATGTCCATTGAATCAGGGATGCCATCCAACCATCTCATCCTCTGTCTTCACTTTTTCCTCCCATCCATCAATCTTTCCTAGCATCAGAGTCTTTTCCAATGAGTCAGCTCTTCGCATTAGTTGGCCAGAGTATTGGAGTTTCAGCTTCAGCATCAGTCCTTCCAATGAACACCCAGGACTGATCTCTTTAGGATAGACTGGTTGGATCTCCTTGAAGTACAAGGGACTCTCAAGAGTCTTCTCCAACACCACAGTAGAAAAACATCAATTCTTTGGAACTTAGCTTTCTTTATAGTCCAACTGTAACATCTATACATGACCACTGGAAAAACTATAGCCTTGACTAGACGAACCTTTGTTGGCAAAGTAATGTCTCTGCTTTTGAATATGCTGTCTAGGTTGGTCATAACTTTTCTTCCAAAGAGTAAACATCTTTTAATTTCATGGCTGCAGTCACCATCTGCAGTGATTTTGGAGCCCAAAAACATAAAGTCAGCCACTGTTTGCACTGTTTTCCCATCCATTTCCCATGAAGTGATGGGATGGCATGCCATGATCTTAGTTTTCTGAATGTTGAGATTTAAAGCCAATTTTTTCACTCTCCTCTTTCACTATCATCAAGAGGCTCTTTAGTTCTTCTTCACTTTCTGCCATAAGCGTGGTGCCATCTTCATATCTGAGGTTACTGATATTTCTCCCAGAAATCTTGATTTCAGCTTGTGCTTCATCCAGCCCAGCATTTCTCATGATGTATCCTGCATATAAGTTAATAAGCCGGGTGACAGTCTACAGCCTTGATGTACTCCTTTTCCTATTTGGAACCAGTCTGTTGTTCCATGTCCAGGTCTAACTGTTGCTTTCTGACCTGCATATAGGTTTCTGAAGAGGCAGGTCAGGTGGTCTGGTATTCCTATCTCTTTCAGGATTTTTCACAGTTTATTGTGATCCACACAGTCAAAGGCTTTGACATAGTCAATAAAGCAGAAATAGATGTTTTCTGGAACTCTCTTGCTTTTTTGATGCTCCAGTGGATGTTGGCAATTTTATCTCTGGTTCCTCTGCCTTTTCTAAAATGAGTTTGAATATCTGGAATTTCATGGTTCACATATTGCTGAAGCTTGGCTTGGAGAATTTTGAGCATTACTTTAATAGTGTGTGAGATGAGTGCAATTGTGCAGTAGTTTGAGCATTCTTTGGCATTGCCTTTCTTTGGGATTGGAATGAAAACTGACCTTTTCCAGTCCTGTGGCCACTGCTGAGTTTTTCAAATTTGCTGGTATATTGAGTGCAGCACTTTCACAACATCATCTTTCAGGATCTGAAACAGCTCTACTGGAGTTCCATTACCTCCACTAGCTTTGTTCATAGTGATGAACTTGACTTCACATTTCAAGATGTCTGGTTCTAGGTGAGTGTGAGTGATCACACCATCATAATTTTCTGTGTTGTGAAGATCTTTTTTGTACAGCTCTTCTGTGTATTAGTGCCACCTTTTCTTAATATCTTCTGCTTCTGTTAGGTCCATATCATTTCTGTCCTTTATTGAGCCCATCTTTGCAGGAAATGTTCCCTTGGTTTCTAATTTTATTGAAGAGACCTCTAGTCGTTTCCATTCTATTGTTTTCCTCTATTTCTTTGCATTGATCACTGAGGAAGCCTTTCTTATCTCTCCTGGCTCTTCTTTGGAACTCTGCATTCAAATGGGCATATCTTTCCTTTTCTCCTTTGATTTTTGCTTCTCTTCTTTTCACAGCTATTTGTAAGGCCTCCGCAGACAGCCATTTTGCTTTTTTGCATTTCTTTTCCTTAGGGATGTTCTTGAGCCCTGTTTCCTGTACAATTTCATGAACCTCTGTCCATAGTGCATCAGGCACACTGTCTATCAGATCTAGTCCCTTAAATTTATTTCTTAGTTCCACTATATAGTCATAAGGGATTTGATCTAGGTCATACCTGAATGGTCTAGTGGTTTTCCCCACTTTCTTCAATTTAAGTCTGAATTTGACAACTTGTAGTTCATGATCTGAATCATATTCAGCTCCCAGTCCTGTTTTTGCTGACTGTATAGAGCTTCTCCATCTTTGACTGCAAAGAGTATAATCAATCTGATTGCGATGTTGACCATCTGGTGATGTCCATGTGTATAATCAGATTTAGAAAATCATTTAAAACTATTGACAAAGATTTTTTCTGACCAAAATTTAATTAGGCTCCTATGACCCCTCTTCTTCCAAGATCTTAACCTTGTACTGCCTTTAGCAAGAATCCTGCTAAGTCACTTTAGTCATTACCCTTGATTTGTCATCTTAGTAATTTTCCATCTACTGTGCCTCACACTCTGCTTCATTGCTCTAAATCCCCAGGTATCTTTGCTGTTAAGTGTTGATTTAAGTCTCTTCCCCCTATTGCAATAGCTTCTCCTCTATTATAATAGTCATAAATGAATCTTACTTGCTATTTTAACAAGTGGCTAAATCATTTTTTTTGACATATCCTTATAAATCTCAATGTAGGTAACCTACTTTCAAAATATCCATAGTGATATTTAATTTGAATTATATATTACAAACGGATATGCATACATGCTTTGTGCATATGTGTGCATGCATGCTCAGTAAACTCAGTCATATTAGACTCTTTGCAGGCATATATTGAAAATGGATGGGCTTCCCAGGTGGCACTAGTGGTAAAGAACCCACCTGCCAACGCAGGAAAGGTAAAGGACATGGGTTCAATCCCTGGGTCAAGAAAATCCTTGGAGGAGGGCATGGAAACTCACTCCAGTATGCTTGCCTGGAGAATCCCTGGATAAAGGATAAAGGAGCTTGGTTCATGGGGTCGCAAAGAGTCAGACACGACTGAGCGACTGAACTCAAGTAAACTGAAGTCAATATTAATCAATATAAGCCCTATGGTACTGATTTAATTAAGATGTTAAATAAAATATTTGAAATATATATAAACTATACAGAGAGATACAGACAGAGATATTTTCTCTATATGCTAGATGAGTGATAAACTCTGGCAATTGATGTGGTCTAGATTTTGGGGCACCAAATTTTTCCCACAGTCATGATTATTCATTTACATGATTATTTATTGTATATTGTAACTGTATTTGCACTGCAATAGCAGATTTTAGTAGCTGCTACACATAGTATATGACTCACAAAACCTAAAATATTTAGTCTATGATAACTTTAATGAAAAATCTGATGATTTCTGTGTTGTTTGTTTCATTCAAAGAACAGATCTTTCACTTTACTTACCATATTTAGAAATGTTAGATTAGTCCCTGATCATTGCAATGTCACTATAATTATTTTTGGATCCCCCAAATAACTATACACTTGAAAGAATTTTTGTTTTCCAATTTGCCATGAGAGGTATATTTACCTTAAAATTGGATTTGAATTCCTGTTAAATAGGATAAAGACATATGTAAAAAAATAAATGTTATATTCATAAAAGATAATCAGAATAAAGGCTGTCTTAATTTAAATGTTGTCATAATTCTGAGTAATCATCATTAATTCATATGGAAATGTCAATCCTATGAATGACACTTCCTGTGATAAAGAGCACTTTACAGACTAGATGGAAACGTTAATGGCCACTGAACGAAATGATCTCATTTTGATCTGTAGCTAAAATGTGAATAGCAGCATTTCTTATATGATCATTTCATTTTTTAGATTATTTGCAAAATAATCACCTAAGAGGAAACTTGAATACTACTCTGCAGAATTTCAAATACCTCTTCTTACTACAAGGTCTGTTTGCACAGCAGTAGCAAATAAATACCACTTGTAAGTGTTTTTTAACTTTCTTCGGTTACAATTTTCAAAAATAACAAGGGCTTTACCAAAGCTTTCTTAATATCAAATACATATACTCAACTATCTCTGCTTGAGTGGTCCAATCTACCAAAGTTTGAAGGCAAAAAGAAGACAGACTCATGTCTTCCTTCACCAAGCATCTTACGTGATATTGATATAAATGTCAGCTAGGATCCGAAAGGTCTAGAAGTTTACACTACAATGACACATACAAAGAATAGAGCTTATATTAAGGTAACATGTAAACTGCAAGATATACAGATAAAAATAACAGACTGTGAAAACACTTAAATCATTCCTCTCTTCTCTAATTTTGTTTTTGTTTTAGCCCCTGGGCTGGTGGTGGTGCTAGTGGTAAATATCCACCTACCAATGCAGCAGACATCAGAGACATGGATCAATCCCTGTGTTGGATAGATGCCCTGAGGGAAGGAACAGCACCCTACATTAGTATTGTCAGAAGAAACCCATGGACAGAGGAACCAGGTAGGATACAGTCCATGGGTTCTCAAAGAGTCAGACATGACTGAGCATCTGAGCACAAAATTTCTCTCAATTTTTCCTTATGCTAGAAAGAATAAACTGGGCTGACCACAGCCTCCAAATGTACATTTGTGGATGGGCAGTCACTAGCAATTCTATGCAAGAGAAAAGCCTTCTTATAACAGGGTTCCATTCCTGTAAGGCACCTCACTGTATGAGAAGGTACCACCTGGCTCTCAACACATTGCCCTGTGATGATTTGTCTGTTGCTATGACTAATAACCACAGGACTGGAAAAGGTCAATTTTCATTCCAATGCCAAAGAATGCTCAAACTATCGCACAACTGCACTCGTCTCACACATTAGTAAAGTAATGCTCAAAATTCTCCAAGACAGGCTTCACCAATACATGAACAGTGAACTTCCTGATGTTCAAGCTGGTTTTAGAAAAGTCAGAGGAACTAGAGGTAAAATTGCCAACATCTGATGGATCAGCGAAAAAGCAAGAGGGTTCCAGAAAAACATCTATTTTAGCTTTATTGACTACGTCAAAGCCTTTGGCTGTGTGGATCACAATAAACTGTGGAAAATTCTGAGAGAGATGGGAATACCAGACAACCTGACCTGCCTCTTGAGAAATCTGTATGCAGCTCATGAAACAACAGTTAAAACTGGACATGGAACAATAGACTGGTTCCAAATAGGAAAAGGAGTACGTCAAGGCTGTAGACTGTCACCCTGCTTATTTAACTTCTATGCAGAGTACATCATGAGAAATGCTGGGCTGGAAGAAGCACAAGCTGGAATCAAGATTTCTGGGAGAAATATTAATAACCTCAGATATGCAGATGACACCACCCTTATGGCAGAAAGTGAAGAAGAACTAAAAAGCCTCTTGATGAAAGNCTGAATGACTAACCATTATATATATATATATACACACACACACATATATTCTAGGTATGCATATATGCATATATTTATGAAGTATGGTCTAGAGATTTGAGATAAAAACTTTTTTACTTCCCAATTATTTAATTTTTGGATTGGTTATATTACTGCAATTTACTCTTGTCATTAGAAATAAGAAAAAAAAAGTTCCAACTAGGTGTCTGAATATAAAATACTCTGATATATGCCAAAAATTGCAATATCTTGTAGTGAGTATGTGCCCAATAAGTGATCCTGACTTTGTTGATGATGGAGGTACCAAAGCCAATTATGATGATTTAACTAGCATTAAAAAAAATTCTCCACTTGCTTAATCATTAAAAAGTACAGATACTCTTCCTAAAAGGAAATATTCATATTTTCTTATTTATCATATTACTTAGAATAGAGCTGAATATATAGTTAGTATTTATGTGTCTCACTGAAATAATGTCTAAATCTTTCCATTTTGTGCATTTATATAATCATCATATATATTCTATGAGGACTATGCAAGAATAAAAATGTTACAAGGGTTAATTACTCACTGAATAATATAAGCTATAAAAGGATATTAAGGTCTAGAGCCAATGATGAGTGGAAACAACTCAATGTGATAAATTAATGAAAAGATAAACAAAACATGCTATATTCATACAATGGCACATTGTCAATAAGGGAGCCGATGATATATGCTACAAGAGGGATGAAGTTTGGAAACAATCTAACTGAAAGAAGCTCTTCTAAAAGACCCACATATTGTATAATTCGATGTATAAGAAATGTCTGAACAGGAAAATGCATAGAAATAGAAAGTAGATTACTGGTTGCCAGGGATGAAAGGGAAAAGAGAAGAGGAAATAACTACTAATGAGTACCAGGGGCAGTGAAAATATTTTAGAAGTAGATAGGGACAATGGTTGGATAATTCTATAAATTATTAAAAGACAATGAAATGTGTACTTTAAAGGCATTAACTTTATGCTATATGAATTTTACCTTGATAGATTTATTAAAATAAATAAACCAGAAGAAAGGTAAAGAAGACCAAAGAATAGAAGACTGAGATGCTAAAAAAGTTTTAAAAATACATTTTTAGATTTATGTTGGCTATAAAAGTAAAACTGCTGGTGGAATAAAAAAGAAATATATGTGTTATTTACCTGCTATTTGTTCCAACTATTCAAAATAAAGCTAAACTCTTCATCATCTTCAGAACAAAAATGGTTTCTTTCTGTGTTATGGTTGTAATCTGTAATTCATCATCTTCTTTACTTTGAACCTTCTCATCCTTACTTCTATTAATACAGGGTCTACACATAGTAGATCATGAATAAACTGAATATTTAACATTAAACATACAGATTTATGAGAGTATTTAGTTGCTTTATCAGTAATTTTGATAGACTTTTTAAAAAATAAAATTAGTCCTGAGAGCAAAGTTAAACTTTGAAGAAGAACCTCATTATGAAGTCAAAAAATCACTATGAAGTCATAATTAAGTCAAGGGTGAGCAACACCTTAGTTATGTTGTGGCATTAAGCCATCTTCCCTACTACAGTTTCCAAGATGGCCTCAGTTAAGTTTCTTGTGAAGGCACAAGGGTAACTGCTCCATTGGCTCCATGGGGTGAGCACACTGATGACAGAATCACAACAGGAAAATGTGTATCATGCAGAGACTGCTTGAACAAGTATTTCCACACTTCATCTTCTAACACTGACACAATCAATGATTCACATTTCTCATCTTATTAAAGGAACTCTGGATTTTCTTAAATTTTCTATTCCTTGTCATCACTCCAAAAATGATTTATTTTTAATACGCAACATCATTCAAGCCACCTGTTTGTACAGATGGCAGTTTGCTTGCTAACTTTTATACAAGAGCTAAAGATCTAGGCCTGACAAAACACAAGAGTTAGCTATCACTTTGCTTTGTTTCTCCAAGTTAAAGTGAAAGAATCAGAACATTTTACAAATAAAGCATTTTATGTCACCTTTTTTGTCTCCCATGATCTTTTAGAAAACATGATATTCCTGGCGTTGGAAATTATGTTTCTGCTTCAAAAAGATGTACCTTCCTGTACTCTTCCTAATATGACATTATTCACATCATTAAGCAGATAAGACCCCCATCTGCAAATCCTGCCCCAAATCACCTGCATTTCATCCTCATGACATTTGCCCTGGTGCACAGCTGGTAGCACAAATATGACAAGCTAGTAGATGACTATTTTTACAGATGCACACATAATAAACAATCACTATTTGTGTCCTTATTAAAGTATTCTGATAAAACAAAAAAAATGCAGTTTTTCAATGTATGATTAGAGTAATCAAACAACTATTTGTCAAGTGTTTACCATGTTTCTTGGAAATATGAAGGGGAGAAAATGACAACTAAAATTCAGTTAGTAAAATAAAAATAAAACATTATATGGCATATTCTTTGGTGTTTTTGTGGTTGAGTTTTAGGAGTTCTTTAAACATTCCGCTAAGTCTGCTAACTCTCTTCAGTCGTGTCCGACTCTCTGCGACCCCATAGATGGTAGCCCACCAGGCTCCCTCTTCCCTGGGATTCTCCAGGCAAGAACACAGGAGTGGGTTGCCATTTCCTTCTCCAATGCATGAAAGTGAAAAGTGAAAGTGAGGTCACTCAGTCATGTCCGATCCTCATTGATCCTACAGACTGCAACCCACCAGGCTCCTGTATCCATGGGATTTTCCAGGCAAGAGTACTGGAGTGGNTGGGTTGCCATTTCCTTCTCCAATGCATGAAAGTGAAAAGTGAAAGTGAGGTCACTCAGTCATGTCCGATCCTCATTGATCCTACAGACTGCAACCCACCAGGCTCCTGTATCCATGGGATTTTCCAGGCAAGAGTACTGGAGTGGGGTGCCACTGCCTTCTCCACTTTAAACATTCTGGATATCCCTTATCAGATACATGACTTTCAAATGTTTTCTCCAATTCTGTGGACTGCCGTTTACTCTATTGATTGTGTCTTTTGATGTAAACATTTTTTTTCATGAGTCCCAAATTTTCTGCTTTTCCTTTTGTTTATCTGTGATTGGTGTCTTACATACATACACACACTCACACGCACACACACATAAATCATTGCCAAATGCAATATTGTGAAGCTTTTCTGCTGTTTTCTTTTAAGATTTTTTAGTGTTAAGTTTTCAATTTAGGTCATGGTTCCATTTTGAGTTAATTTTTGTATATGGTTTTAGGTAAATCTCCAACTTCACTATTTTGTGTGGTGATATGCAATTCGCCCAGCATCATTTGTCAAAGAAAAAGAAGTCGTTTCTCCAATGAATATTCTTAGAACTCATCAAAAATCATCTGATCAATATGTTAAGGCTTATTTCTGGTTTCTCTATTTTATTCCATTGTTATAATGTATGTCTGTCATTGTGCCAGTATCACACTGTTTTGGCTACCATAGCTTTCCAGTAAGCTTTGAAATCAGGAAATCTGGGTCCTCAAAATTTATTCTCCTTTTCCTGGACCATTTTGGCTATGCACAGTCCCTTTGATTCCATGTGAAATTTAAAATGGGGTTTTCTATTCTGCAAAACGGTTATGGCTGGAATTTTCATAGGGATTTCATTGAATCTGTAGATCCTTTTGGGTAGTACTTAAATCTCAACAATATCAAGTTTTCTAACTGCTAAATATGGTATACCTTTCCATTTATTCATATTTTCTCTAATTTCTTTAAGGTTCCATGATATTTCTTCTTTACAGTTTGATAGAATAGACCATTGAAACAATTAGATTCAGGGCTTCTTTTTGTTCGGAGATTTTCAGTTACAGTCTTGCTCTTACTGGTGATAGCTCTATTCAGGTTTGTTTGTTTGTTTGTTTCTTCCTTCATCACTTACTAATGGTATGTTTTATTTTTCTAGGAATTTGTCAGTTCAGTTCAGTTCAGTCACTCAGTTGTGTCTGACTCTTCATGACCCCATGAATCGCAGCACGCCAGGCCTCCCTGTCCATCACCAACTCCTGGAATTCACTCAGACTCTCACCCACTGAGTCAGTGATGCCATCCAGCCATCTCATCTTCTGTTGTTCANAGTTGTGTCTGACTCTTCATGACCCCATGAATCGCAGCACGCCAGGCCTCCCTGTCCATCACCAACTCCTGGAATTCACTCAGACTCTCACCCACTGAGTCAGTGATGCCATCCAGCCATCTCATCTTCTGTTGTTCACTTCTCACACAAACAACACTGATAGTGTTGATGTTCACACTAGTCTCTTAAATCCTTTTTTATTTCTGTAGAACCATTAGTAATGTCCCCACCTCCATTTTGATTTTAGTGATTTGAATGTTTTCTCTATATTTCCCTCTTTCTAACAGTCCAACTATTTAAAGATTTATCTATTTTGTTTATGTTTTTTAAGAATCAATTTTTTAATGTGATATGTGTGATTTTTATTAAAATGTTGATAGTTCCAGTGATGGATCTACAACTATAATTTTAAGGTGGTGCTAAGAATTAGAGATATTTAGAGATTACCTACAGCAGTACATGATTGATATCTATTTTATCTCTGTTCTTTTATCTCCTTCCTTCTTCTAGCTTTGGGTTTAGTTTGTTTTTTTTTTCCTAGTTTAAGTTATAAAATCCAGGTTGTTGTTCTGAAAACTTTCTTCTTTCTTAACATAACTACTGACATTTATAAATTTCTCCCCAGCACTGCTTTCACTGTCCCCAATATATTTTAGAGGTTCTCTCATTTTAATTTATATCTAAGTTTATTTTACTTTCCTTTGTGATTTCTTTCTTGTTCCATTAATTTTTAAAGAATGTGCTGTCTCATTTCCACAGATTGGTGAATTTTAAAGTGTTTCTTCTGTTACTGATTTTTTAACTTTATCCCATTGTGATCACAGAACATATTTTGTATGGCATCTACATTTTAAAATCCATTGAGATTAAATTTATGAACTAACATATAGCCTATTTTGAAAAATGCCCTATCTACATTTGAATAGAACGTCTGTTCTCTTATTTTGGGGTAGATTGTTTTTTCTGTTAGAGGTAGGTGGGTGACTATGTTGTTTTAGTATTCTATTTCTTTATTTATCTTCTGTCTGGTTTTTCAATCCATTGTTGTGAGCAGAATGTTCAAATTTCCAGTTATTATTGCAGAGATACCTAATTTCTTTTACTTCTATTGATTTTTGCTTCATATATTTTGATTGTTTTTTATTACATGCATAAATGTTTATAATTGTTATATCTTCTTGAATTGAGCAGTCTGTTAATACATAATATTGTCTTTTGCAAACTTTTTTCATTTAAAGTATATTTTAAATATTAGTAGAGTCACAGATGCTCTCTTTTGGTTACTATTTGCATGAAATATCTTCTATCTTTTGGCTTTAACTTCTTCTTGTCTTTGTATTGAAAGTGAGTCTCCTATAGAGATAGAATATACTGATTATACACTTCTATCCATTTTGATAATCTTGTCTTTCAGATTTTAATTGATTACATTTAATTACTAATTTAAATTATAACATTTTTACTGATAAGCAAAGACACCTGTCATTTTGTGTGTATTTGTGGCCTAGGAGGCTCATTATTTTTGTTGTTCTTCATTTCCTGCATTAATCTTCTTTGTGTTTAGTTGATATTTTACAGTAAAATATCTAAATACCTTACAGTGAAATATCTAAATATCTTTCTCACTTTCTTTTGTGTGTATTCTATAGCTAATTCTTTGTAGTTACTGTGGGGAGTACATTTAGCATCCTTAAAGTTGTAGCAGTCAATATGAATTTATACTAGCTTAACTTCAATAACATACAAATTGCTGCTTCTGTATAGCTTTACTTCCCTACTCCTTTTAGTTGCTGATGTCACAAAATTATATATTTACATATTGTGTGTCCAAAGACAAACTATTTTAATGCATTAGTATTTTAAATTATGTAGAAAATAAAATGTGGAGTTACAAACCAGTTTACAATAATATTAGCTTTTAGACTAATACATTATTTTTAAATGTATTAACTTACTATGTCATATAGAAAACCAAAAAAAAAAAAGAAGTTACAGACCATTGCTACAATAACTATAAATTTTATAATTTTCTATATATTTACCTTCATTGAAATCTTTATTTCCTCTTAGAGCTTTGAGTTACAGTCTAGTGTCCGTTCATTTCAACATGTATAGCTCTCTTTTAGAATTTATTGCAGAACATTTTAACACTATTGTGTACCTTTAGCTTTTACTTACCTGGGGATGTCTTAATGTCTCTCTCACCTTTGAAGGAAGGTTTTACTAGATATTGACTTTTTTGGTTGAGCTTTTTAAAAAAAAATTTTTGGCACTTTGCATATATCACCCTACTGCCTTCTGGCCTCCAATTCATCTGGTAAGATATCTGCTGATAATATTATTGAAAAAATTTGCATTTCAATTATTTTACTTTTCAGCTCCAGAATTTCATTTTGGTTTCTTTTTATGTTTTCTGTCTTCTTATTGATATTTATATTTTGTTTATATTTTACCTTTTTCACATTTTCCATGTCTTTTGTTAGCTGTATGAGTATGTATAAAATTGTTGTTTAAAAATCTTTGTCTAGTTGATCTCCCATCAGACTTTTTCAGAAACAGTTACTATGGTCCCTTTGTTGGGACAGTTATTGAAGGTTCACTTTTTATTTACCTTTGAATAGGTTACAATTCCCTGTCCCATTTTATGCCTTTTTACCTTTCGTTGGTAATTATTCATTTAAATGTAGTAGTGTGATAATTCTGGAAACTAGATTATCCTCCTTTCCCAGAGTTACCTGGGTTTTTTGGTTTTGTTTTGTTTTTGATTATTGTAAGCTAGCTGAGCTGAAGATCACTGATATATAAGCTTGTGAGTTTTTCAGATCTTTCCTGATTCTGTGCTTCCCCCTGGGAATGAAGGTGTCAGTCTTCAATGTTTGGCTCCCAAAATGGAGGGAAAAAAAAAAAAAAGAATGGAAAGAAAAGGGTGGAAGATGCTAGCCCTTTAAATATCACTAGAAAGAAGTCACTTCAGCCAAAAGAAGGGGAGCTTGCAATACTAGAGGTAGGTATAACAAAGACCCCACTTCTTTGTCTGTACCTCTATGATCAGAAGCAACAATCAGTAATAAGAACACTGATCGCTAATAGTTAGAAGATAGGGTCCTTTTTGTTCACTCCGGCTTCTGCAAAATTCTCCTGGAATATATGCACTGCTTTCTGCCCCAGCTTGAGGTGTTAGGGACCGGTAGCTGGTACTGCACTAAGAGCTGAAATTGACAGATATCATCTGTAATTTGCTATCCAAACCTTCCCCTGGAAGTGACAAGCCTTAATAGACTCCAAGGTTTCAAAATAGTTATATCAGACAGATTCTGCCAATACAATCATCATCTAGGTAGGATGATAGATCCTGATGTTTTCTATTCATCCTGCATTTATGACTTAAATAGTAACACAATATATTTTAGAAATGAATGGAAATGTTAAAAAGGAAATTAAAGTTCTATGCATTATTGAGATAGCTCACTTTGTGTGTTACCTTGACTGGGTGAAGGGATTCTCAAATAGATGGTAGAACATTATTTCTTCATATATCTGTGAGCGTGCCTCTGGAAGAGATTAGCATTTGAGAGAGACTGAATAAAGACCACCAATGTAGGTGGGTAGTATCTAGTCCAATGAGGGTCTAAATAGAACAAAAAGTCAAGAGAAGAGTGGATTTGCTCTTTTTGTTTGAGTTGGGGTGCCTCTTTTCCTGCTTTCAGATATTAGTCCTCCTGGTTCTTGGCACATCAGATTGAGACTGAATGACACCCACTAGTATTCCTTGTTCTCTTATCTCTGTCTCTCCATTTCCCTCCCTCTCTCTTCTTCTCTCTAGATAGATAGATAGATAATAGATGGAGAATTTGCCTTGTTTCTCTAGAAAACACTTAAAAAGACAATATAGCTGGCTCTATCTTTTTATATTAAATATTTTAAATCAGACTTGATGAATTTTTATGTCAATTATAAGCCTATTGATTAAAAGGTTATTGTAAATCCTTTAATACAATTTTAAGCCACTTTTGTAATGGCTATAAGTGAAGTAAGTAAGTGAAGTCACTCAGTCGTATCCGACTCTTTGCGACCCCATGGACTATAGCCTATCGGGCTCCTCAGTCCATGGGATTTTCCAGGCAACAGTGCTGGAGTGGATTGCCATTCCCTTCTCCAGGGAATCTTCCCCACCCAGGAATCGAACCTGGGTCTCCTGCATTGCAGGCAGACGCTTTACCGTCTGAGCCACCAGGGAAGCCCTATAAGATATTCTTTTATGCAATACGAAGTTGAAGGAAATGGCAACTCACTCCAGTATTCTTACCTGGAAAATCCCATGAAGAGGAGAAGCCTGGTGGGCTATAGGCCATGGAGTCACAAAGAGTTGGACACAACTGAGTGACTGAGCATGCATAGTTGTATAAACCAATGAAAAATTACTTTATGTGAGAAGTCACTATGTTCAAAAGTCATTGTTGAAGTACTGCTGTTTCTTATGCTTTCAGAGTCTTTGTGGTTGAATTCCTAAGAAGCCAAGTCCATGTGGTCTCTGGTGCTTTTTAAAATTCCTGCTTACATGTGTTGAAACCATTAGAGCCTTGCTCAGAGGCAAGAAGACAGTTATAACGTCTTCCCCTCTTCTATTTTATAGAAAATATTTGCTTTCATTTTTAGAGCAGCATGGTGCTAAAATTTAGATTTCTGAGGAAAGGGAAGTTATCACTTACACCCTGAGATAAATCTAGATGTCCTATTATAATTTAAAAAAAAAGAATTTAACTTTTGTGATTATGGACACTCAATATAATCAATAGTTCTTGTGTAACGATGTATCTGATGTTATAAAACAAAAGAATACTAAATAATGACAGAATTTAGCCACTCCTGTATTCAAGGAATTTGTATTTCAAATTAACCTGATTTCCAATTCTACTGTTAATAAAATTTAAACCCCAATAAACACATACCAGTCTACAGAGAATCTCAAAGTTTCAGGTTATTTTTGAGCCTATAGTCCATCAGTAGAATGTTCTCTCTCTTTGTTCCACAATAGTTTTATGAGAGAGTCAATGATAGGCCACTCTCCAAGCATTGCTAGAAAATATTCATACACACACTCACACACACAGACACACATAGGTGCAGTTCCATATATAAAATATCACAGGAAAATTTCCTTATCTCTCACACACACACAAAAACTGTACCATAAAAAGAGCATTAAATAGTTAATTTATTTTGAGAAAATCTTCGGAATCTAAGTAAACATAAAGTTAGCTGTTTTCTAGAATGTTGTACTCTTCATGCTCCAATATTCTCCATGGCAGTCAGCCAGACAGAACCCTTGGAACACTGAAAACTCATCTTGGAGCTATTGAAGTTTATTTTTGCCCATTCTGAAAAATTGGCTGATATTGATAATTGTTATAAAAAGTTTACCCCATGAGTCTCATAGGCTGCCAAGAATGTAATTGAGCTGAAATGGAAGGCTGGTATTAAGCTTGCATCTGGTTCTGAGTCAAGGAGCCCTCACTCTTTGACTAGCATCAAGGGAAGCTGCCTTCATTTGGGGAAAACAGATGGAACGATTTCACTATAATGGAGTTCATTTTGAGAAACTGTCCCAGCTTGTCCAAACTGATGGCAAGTTGGATAGGATTTCAAATAAATAATAAACACCTGTAGGAGTTGAGGTTACTAGCCCTGGCTCAAGGAAAAAAAAAATCAAATTAGAAATGATTTGTTAGGCATCTACAATGCATGCAGCATGATTCCACTCATGATTTTACCAAACATGATAAAATAATATAATAATAATAATACTATAACATTATATTATCATTATATATGTTATATATATATATATATATATATATATATTATCATTAAAATGGAATCTTAAGTATATCCTGTTGTTCTTGACACAAACATTTTCCTGGATATCTTCTCAATTTTCTCTCATGATCTGCTCAAGAGTGGCAAATGTATACATTTAATCAAGTATTTTGAATCTCTTGAAATTTCAACTTGACAAGGTACTTCAGCAACAAAATTCAATAAAAGGTCATTGTTTCTATTATATATCAGGCAATACCTAGTCTATGTACTAAAGATATGAAACATCCTCACTCATTTAGTTCAGAGTTCAGGGGGGGATATAGGCAAATAAAACTATTTCAGTACAAAGAGTACAGTGATTAAGAGTAAGCCATTCGGTATTGACTAAAGGTAGCAATCAACCACATTTAATGTAAAACTCTAGGCCAAATTGAGATATACTTTAACTATAAAATATATACTGCAATTTGAAGACAGTATAAAAATTATGATACCTCATTTTTAATATTGATTTTTAATACTGATTCCATGTCAAAAATGTTATTTGGGATATATTGCATTAAACAAAATAAATTAACACAATTCATTTCACCAGGTTCTGTTAAATTTTTTAATGTGTTCTTTAGACAATTTATGAATTAAATCACATTTGTACTCAGTTTTTGGTTGAACAGCACTGATATATACACTAGACCTTCTGTCTTCAAAACTCATTCTATCACTTACCTGTGAGACATTAGGCAAGTACTAGTTTTTGCAGTGTTTTTTGTTTTTTGCTTCAGTTTCCTTATGTATAAGAATAGGCTGATAATAATTACAGTTATTTACTCAATAGGGTTGTTGGGAGAAGTAAGTGAACCAAAAAACTTTAAAAGGCAACTATTATTAAACACATAAGCATTAAGTAAGCACATAAAAAGAACACATATCTCAGGTCAAAAGAAGTAAACTCCAGGAATAATTTGAAAGAGAAAAAAAAATGGTTTCATTAAAGCTTCAAAGAATGTCAGAAAACTGTCCCACTGTAATAGGAGGATAATAGAGACAATATGAATAAAATCATAAAAACTGAACTAGCCATAGTCCATTGCAGGAACAGAAAGTGGTTTTCAAGATGCAAGACTGCAAACTTCCTCAAAGCAGTGGTGGGAAGAAACATTGAAACGCCAGGTCATTGCACTGCCCAATACTATTCTAAAGAACATATGAAATTAGGTTGTTCAATCACTCAGTCACGTGCACCTTTTGAGATCCCATGAACTGCAGCACTCTAGGCTTCCCTGTCCTTCACAATCTCCCAGAGCTTGCTCAAACTCATGTCCATTGAGTTGGTGATGCCATCCAATCATTTTGTCCTCTGTTGTTGCCTTCCTGCCTTCAAACTCGCCCAGCTTCACGGTCTTTTCTAATGAACTGGCTCTAAGCATCAGGTGGCCAAATAACTGGAGCTTCAGCTTCAGCATCAGACCTTCCAATGAATATTCAGGACTTATTTCCTTGAGGATTGGCTGGTTTGATCTCCTTGCAGTCCAAGGTTCTCTCAAGAGCCTTCTCCAACCACGGTTCAAAAGCATCAATTCTTCAGCACTCAGCCTTCTTTATGGTCCAACTGTCACATCCATACATGACTAATGGAAAAACTGTAGCTTTGACTAGATGGACCTTTGCTGGCAATGTCTCTGTTTTATAATATGTTGTCTAGGTTTGTCATACCTTTTCTTCCAAGGAGCAACTGGCTTTTAATTTCATGGCCACAGTCACCATCTGCACTGATTTTGGAGCCAAGTAGATAAAGTCTGTCACTGTTTCCATTGTTTCCCCATCTATTTGTCATGAAGTGATGGGACTGGATGCCATGATCTTTGTTTCTTTAATGTTGAGTTTTAAGCCAACTTTTTCCACTCTCCTCTTTCACTTTAATCACGGGGCATAGTTCATCTTTGCTTTCTGCCATAAGGGTGGTATCATCTGCATAGCTAATGTTATTGATATTTTCCTCTATAATCTTGATTCTGGCTTGTGCTTCATCCAGTCTGGCATTTCACGTGATGTACTCTGCATATAAGTTAAATAAGCAAAGTGACAATACACAGCCTTGACATACTCCTTTCCCAATTTTGAACCAGTCCAGTTTTCGATGTCCAGTTCTAACTGTTGTTTCTTGACCTGCATACAGATTTCTCAGGAGACAGGTAAACTGGTCTAGTGTTCCCATTTCTTAAATAATTTTCCAAAATTTGTTGTGATCCACTAAGTCAAAGGCTTTAACATAGTCAATGAAGCAGAAGTAGAGGTTTTCTGGAATTCTCTTGCTTTTTCTATGATCTTCTAATCTAGCTTGAACATCTGAGAGTTCTCACTTCACACAATGTTGAAGACTTTGAAAACTTTGAGTGTTGAAAAACTTTGAGAATTACTTTGCTAGCATGTAAATGAGTACAATTTGCAGTAGTTTGAACATTCATTGGCACTGCCTATCTTGGAACACGAAATTAGGTATTTCCTCTATAAAATTAACTGTATTGTTTCAGGAAAGCCAAAGGAGATGTACAAAGAGAATAAATGAAATAGGAGTAAGTGATGTCATGTAGGAGATTACTAAGGTATTAATAAAAGAATTTTTAAGGAGAAAGGTATATTTTCTTCTTCCCCACTCTAAACTCTCACAGCTTTAGATAGCTAGACAGTTGTCCTTTCCTATTAATTGAGTCTACTAAGCCAAAAAGCCTCTAAAACTTGTGTTCACTTAATATACCCATTGTAAGCCAGGTTATGAAAATAAATTTTGAAATTCATAAATGACATGGCAACCAAAATAAATATCAATGCTCAGGTTCCATTATAATATCAGATAGCCACCAACACTCATAAGACATTTGTAATTTATGAAACAAAAACAGTCTGAGAGGTCTACCTTCCAGGTGAAAGAGAAAAGGTTAGAAGCTCTCAGGGAAGTTTCCACTTGTTTTAGAGATACAAGAAGTGTTAAAAGGTAAACTAAGGCACATTATTTTTTTTTCCAAAGGTCTATTTAAGGTCCAATTCAAGTTGGACAATGTCAAACCGAAAATGCTTAGGAGCTCCCTGCTGACAGAAGTTAGGGAAAATATTTTAATAGAGAAGACACAGAAGAAAAACAAATATATTTTTTTGATTGGCTATAGCTTAAGCAGTTGACTTATTTGGAAAATCCTAGCAGGCAGTTTGTTCTTTAGTTTTGTTTTTTTGGATTTTGGTGCATTGATTCTGGCCTAAGTTTTGGTTTGATTAGTGGGCATCCAAAACATTAGAGCCACTTTAGTCTAAGGACTTCCTTGTTTAATTAATTAACAATAGTTGCAGTGATATGTCATAAGAACAATAAAGTAGTAAGAAAGGAGACTGTTCTGGGAGGAATTATGGTGGACTAATATATTGAAATAAGATTGTAAAAAATAAAATGAACAAATATATATATGTATGTATGTATCAGTTCAGTTCAGTTCAGTTAAGTCACTCAGTTATGTCCGACTCTTTGCGACCCCATGAATTGCAGCACGCCAGGCTTCCCTGTCCATCACCAACTCCCAGAGTTCACTCAGATTCACGTTCATCGAGTCAGTGATGCCATCCAACCATCTCATCCTCTGTCGTCCCCTTCTCCTCCTGCCCCCAATCCCTCCCAGCATCAGNGAATTTTCCAGTTTATTGTGATCCACACAGGCAAAGGCTTTGGCATAGTCAATAAAGCAGAAATAGATGATTTTCTCGAACTCTCTTGCTTTTTCGATGATCCAGTGGATGTTGGCAATTTGATCTCTGGTTCCTTTGACTTTTCTAAAACCAGCTTGAACATCAGGAATTTCATGGTTCACATATTGTTGAAGCCTGGCTTGCAGAACTTTGAGCATTACTTTACTAGCATGTGAGATGAGTGCAATTGTTCGGTAGTTTGAGCATTCTTTGGCATTGCCTTTCTTTGGGATTGGAATGAAAACTGATCTTTTATGTATAGTATATTCTAAATTGGTGATAGAATAACCCACAACTATAAGCAACCAGCAATAATATCTGAAATAATTTTTAAACTTTGATCTGCATCCTTTGTTTCCTCCCCTAGTAAGATTCACTGGTTTGTCTTCAATGTCTTAAACAGCTATATACAAAGCTATGCCAACATTTGAGGACAGTTCCAAAGTGCACATCCCAGTCTCACAGTTGGCACCTGCCTTAAATATTTTTCTGTAGTATGTTATTAACATACTTCTCAAAGTCTGCTGTACTCGACCTCTTTGATACACCCTGTCTCAGTGTTGAACATATCACTGGAAGACCAGCAGCTTTGCCTTATGTAAGGCATGCTCTTCCTCCCATGACAGTAGCGTTCTGAACAGTGTCATTGACAGACTATATTTATTACTCACTCATGGCTCAACAAGTACTCTTGCCTGGAAAATCCCATGGATGGAGGAGCCTGGTGGGCTGCAGTCCATGGGTTTGCTAAGAGTCAGACACGACTGAGTGACTTCACTTTCACTTTTCACTTTCATGCACTGGAGAAGGAACTGGCAACCCACTCCAGTGTTCTTGCCTAGAGAATCCCAGGGATGGGGAGGCTGGTGGGCTGCTGTCTATGGGACTGCACAGAGTCGGCCACGACTGAAGCAACTAGCAGCAGCAGCAGCGTTGCTCAACACCACAAACTTCTTCCATGTATTTTCTTTACGCAAAAATATTATACTTTAGGCTCCTTTGGGTTTAGAAATTAAACAACACAATCAACATTAATTAGAGGGTTTTTGTTAGTTTGGTTTTGGGACACATCATATGGCTTATGGGATCTTATATCCCTGAGGAAAAGTAGAAAGTGAAAGTCGCTCAGTCGTGTCCGACTCTTCACGACCCCATGGACTATATAGATTCTCCAGGCCAGAATGCTGAAGTGGGTAGCCTTTCCCTTCTCCAGGGGATCTTCCCAACCCAGGGATCAAACCCAGGTCTCCTGCATTGCATAAAGATTCTTTACTAGCTGAGTCACGAGGGAAGCCCTAACCAGGGATCAAACCCAACTCCATGGTAGTGAAAGTGCAGTGTTATAACCACTGGATCACCAGAGAATTCCCAATATTTAGTTTTGAAAAGAATAAAATTTTAACTAAGACTGAGATGCACCTTCAGATCAGTAAGAACAAAAAAGAAAGAAAAATTTAGAAGTAAATAAAATGTAAAAACAAGTAAATATTGGACTTCTCTGGTGGCTCAGATGGTAAAGAATCTGTCTGCAATGCAAGAGACCCCAGTTCAACCCTTGGGTTGGGAAGATCCCCTGGAGAAGGAAACAGCTACTCCAGTATTCTTGCCTGGAGAATTCCTTGGACAGAGGAGCCTGACTGGCAATAGTCCATGGGATCACAAAGCAAATATTACACTGCTGCTGCTGCTGCTGCTAACTCACTTCAGTCATGTCCGACTCTGTGTGACCCCATAGAGAGCAGCCTACCAGGCTCCCTTGTCCCTGGGATTCTCCAGGCAAGAACACTGGAGTGGGTTGCCATTTCCTTCTCCAGTGCATGGAAGTGAAAAGTGAAAGCGAAGTCGCTCAGTTGTATCCAATTCTTAGGGACCCCATGGACTGCAGCCCACCAGGCTCCTCCGTCCATGGGATTTGCCAGGCAAGAGTACTGGAGTGGGGTGCCACACTAAGTCATCAATATTATTTCAGAACTTAAGCTTGTAGGAATCTATATTTTTACTGACCATTTATTAATATTAAATTGCAAACATAACAGACTAGAAAGGAGAAAATGGCACACCACATTTTGAAAACAATGAGTGCTGTAAAGAAGCATGCAGAAATGCAGTGCTGGAAGAGCAGACTGGGGAAATACTCAAGTAAACAGTGATGGAATGTGGCAGAAGCTATTAAAATCCAAATCTACAGAAACATTTAAATTTTTTCTAATCTGGACACAGTTACTTCTTCTAGTCTGAACTGCAATTACAACTAATGGGCTTAAACCCTCTCCACCAGTGCCCAGTGAGAGAGGCACATTTTCGCTTTCAAACATTTGGGCCATCCACTTGTTCATATGCTATAGTTTGATGCCCAGAGTATTATTCTGTGCCATGAAATCTTGGTCCATGATGAAACTGTAAAAAGATGGTGCAGTGACAGGATGATAAATGAAGTTCCCCAAGATGAGAGCTTGGGATTTACTCATATTGTTGGCTACAGAAACAGATTTACCAACATGTCTGCCTCCAAAAGATTCTTCTATAAAGTTTTAAAATCAAACATCTAATAACCACATTATATCAAAGGACAAAAGACAAAGCCTCTCTTTTTTTTTTTTTTTGTGAGTAAACATTCAAATTCAAAATTCTTTAGAAAAGAGGACTTGTATAAATAAGGATTCTGTTTGCTTGCTGCATTGATAAAAAGTTTCATATTTTGAAAATTTCCAATTAAAGTACACACTTGTTTGTTGTTGTTTAGTCACTAAGTCATATCTGACTCTTTTGCAACTCCATGGACTGCAGCCCAACAGGCTCCTCTGTCCATGAGATGTTCCAGGCAAGAACACTGGAGTAGCTTGCCATTTCCTTTTCCAGGGAATCTTCCTGACCCAGGAATCAAATCCATGTCTCCCGCATTGGCAGGCAGATTCTTACCACTGAGCCACCAGGGAGCCCTAAAGTACACACTAGCTTGCAACAATTCTACTTATTGAGGTGTCTTTCCCTTCAATCTAGATTTATCACATTTTAATTTAATTAATCCAACACATGTATATTCAATAAAATGTATAGACCTTAACTGATATCGAAGAGTTTAAGAATCTGTGTTTTAAGTAAAACCTAAAGGAGCTAACTTTTCTTTAAAAATAATTCCATTCTGTGATTGAAGAACTTTTAAAAGGATGTTAATTCTTTGAACAAAGATAAAATTAAAGTCCAAAAGGTTTTAATTGTAGTAATAGAGAGGCAGCTCTTTCTAAACTAGCAGACCTTTAAATTGACTATGGTCTAAATTCACACAGTACAAAATAGGGATCAGTAAATCTGTCTGGTGTTCTCATTATCTCAATCAGATACCAAACTGTTATCTAAAATTTAATCAACAATGTCCCTAGATTAAACTGAATTTAAAAACTTATTTAGCCATGAAGTCAAGATAAAAGAGTATACAGGCCAGCCCTGCCCCTAGAGAATCATGGATGACTGCAGTGGGGACTTCAAGATGAGAAGTATAGATGCTGGTATCCTTCAAGTAAGCAAAGGTTTTCAGAATTCTCTGCTGGGAGTAAACCACAGACTAGGAAGCAGTTTGACAGCTATTAAAACCAGGGCTCTGCGGTTGGCGATAGCTTTGCAGTTGGGAGAGGTCTGTTTTCCATAATTGATTATAATATGGTTCAAGTCAGAGAGAAAGAAGATCCCTAGAACTCCATCAAGAGTGATGATTTCACAAGAACCATGATGGCAGCAAGAAAGGTACCAGTAGCCATGGTTGTGTCAGCAGCGATAGGTGCTGTTCTCCTGGCTTTAGTGGAAGGAGCTGGTATCTTGTTGACACGACTTGCCTCTGCACCACTTCCTAATGGTGCTCTGTTAGCTGAAGGCCCATCCAAATTGCCTTCAGCCCAGTTACTATCTTTACATTTTGGAGACTATCAACAGTATCAATATAACTTCTTTCCCAGGATTTCTTTAATGAAATAAGGAAAGGACTTCAGATCTATTTTTAAAACCACAGGTGGGACAACTATGGCCAAATAGGCTATGAAGCAACATTTAACACCTCTTCTCTTTAAAGGAACATGAAGTGGGGAGGTCTTAAAAGATAATACACTTATTTATTCACACTTAGATTGCATTTGTGATGGAAATAAACGTTATAAATCTTTAAAAGGAAATATGGTAGGAGCTTAGAAGATGAAGGACCAAATGGCAAAGAGCAATGAAGTGTTTAAGCGTTTCCTTGGGGACTTCTCTACCTGGTTTTATTCTGTTAGACAAACAATTAAAAACAAACAAACAAACAAACCAAAAAACCTCCTGGAAATTGCTCTTTTCTAAAAAGCAAGTACAAAAAACCTTATTTTAGAATAATTTTAGTTTGAAAGTAAAGTTAGTCTGTCCTTACCATCTTCTAATTATTTTTTAAAAGACATAAATTTATATTTCATTTTTCTTTACATAATTTTCTTGATTCTCTTTTTTTTTTCCAAATTCTTCCAACATCCATTTAGCAAACCTGGAACATAGCATTCAAATAAGGCCCTGACTCTGTTATCTCAGTTTATATTTGTAATCTCTGCTGACTGCTAAGGGTTATAATTTCTGTCTCACAAGGCTCTACTGGGGTACAAATTGTTCTATATAATGATCCTAACTAAGAAGGTTCAACACTTCAAAAGTCATTATTCTCATATTGACATAAAACTTTTCATTAAAAATGTCATCTGTCCCTCAGCTTGCCATATGAAAATGCAGCAGTTCAGTTCAATATATCCTAACATAATAGCAAGTTTCAGAGTCTATTCCCTGCTGATTTTTAAATGCGTTATTTCATGTGGGATTTAGTTTGTGTGCTGTGTGGGCATATTATGCACATGTGTGACTGAGTATGTATGTATTATGTTTTCTCTTCATTGCCACCAAAGCTGTCTATACTTCTGCTTTTCTTCTTTAACATCATACTAAATTTTTCCTAGGTTTTCCAAGTTTCTGAGGAAATTTTAACCTTTTCTATGAAAGCTAGATACCTCCTCAGGATAATAATTGAAATTTAAGAAAATGTATGGAGAAGAGAGGTTAACTGCAATCAATATTCCCACTATGGGACAGGTATTTTCCATATATATGTCATTTCTTTAATATCACAACCATTTTTAGGAGGATAATGCTATCACTATTTTCTTGATTAGTAAAAGAATCTGGAAAGATCCACTAACCTGCCCCTAGTCATACTGATACTTAGTGAAGAAACCAACACTGGACTAGATATTCATATTCCTAGACATGTTGTTTGTAAGAAGTTTCCACCAAACATATATCAGTCTCTATTCTCAAGAATACTAGCTTCTGTAAAATGTTACCTGGTGCTTCAAATTATGTTTCATGATTTTTAAAAATGTATACACACAGGAACATCACGTTATAATTCCCATCTTAAACAATACAGAATGCATTTTAAAGAAACTTAAAATTTCCTGATAAATAAAGATCTGTGTGGACTGTTATTTCCACACAGTTTGTAATGCATGGGTCTATTCTTTTTTTTTTAAAGGAAGAAAATAATTAAATCGGGGATTTGGAAATGAACACTTTGTTGATATGGACCACAAACAATGTTTTTCATACTTTTAAATTTGTCTTCACTTAAATAGTAAAGGTGAATTTTTAAAAAATAAGCTTAATCATGGTTACCAGTAACGGAATTTGGCATCAAGTGTCTTAAGAAGCAAAGCAACGACAGTAAACTAATGGGGAACCATAGTGTTCGGATCAAGGCAAACTCAAAACCTATAGATATATCAACTAAATAATAAAAATGTTTGAATTATTATTTCTCACTTCCCATTTCAATATATTTAGCATTTCTTCAAATCCTAAAACATAACTTACCATACTTGAGCAAGAATATTCAACTATTATCATTAACTTTTACACTGTGTAATAACATTTTGCCACAGGACAATTGATTTCAATAACTTTTGTTCCCCTTTGGTGTGAAAAATATACTAGATCCTTCAAAATGTGGCATTTCCACTTCCTTTATCTGTTCTCATTTTTAGTCATATTTTAACATATAGGTTTACTGAGAAGTTCACATTTCACGATAAGATAAGCATACTATTTAGATAAATAATGAACAGAGCTATTGGCAAAGCTAAAGACGTTAACTGCTGAATTTATGAGTGCATGTTACCGCAACCTAGAAAGAGTCAAGTGCAATTTTTACATGCATGACAGAAAAAAGGTACAGTGAATATTACATAATATCTATTCCTTGTTTAAGATTCCTTGAACCTTTTCTCTTTTAAGATGGGGCCCAAAACATATTGTAGATTACATTGGTATATTACATTGGTGACTTGTCCTCTTGAGAACAAATAAAGGATAACCAGAGCACAGAATGGTTAAAAAGAAGACAACAGAGTACTTCATAAAGGTGGTGCACAGGAGCACATACCTCTTCCTCTTGAGACTGTGAAAACTCCTGTGCATGGATCAACACTGCACATAGATGAAGGCCACTTTAACCCTTGTACTCTCTAGGCTACTCTATCCCCCTTCTAGCCACACTCCTACTCATGGAGCAAGGATTCCATGGCCAAGCATGTACCATAGTCATCCACTGGTAATATACCCATCTGGAATCCATACCTGCCCAGGATTCTAAGAAAGTTTTACCGGATCCTTGTTCCAGAGCCTAGGAGAGTTCATTCCTTGGGTCTTTCTTCCTTTAGAATAGATTAAACTACCTAGATGGACACTGCTGAGACTGACAAATAGTAGGGGACAAATAGTTGTTTGCAGAAGAGTGTGAACGTTTTCCCCATGCAGGCTGGGGTATCCACATGTTTGTCTGAGGCTCCTAAAGGCACTGAGATGATAGGTTGGCCACATGCCAGATGCCAGGTTCTGGTTCTCCTGTGTGGCTCAGCTTTGATTCAGAAATCTAAAGAGTCAGAAAGTGAACATTGCTCAGTCATGTCCAACTCTTTGCGACCCTTTGGAATTCTCCAGGCCAGAATACTGGAGTGGGGAGCCGTTCCCTTCTCCAGGGGATCTTCCAAACCCAGGGTTTGAACCCAGGTCTCTCACATTGCAGGGGGATTCTTTACCAGCTGAGCCACAAGAAGAGCCCAGAGTCATATAATTCTCAATTCAAATGTAATTTCCCAGATAGTCAGGGCCATATATTTGCTAAGGTAACAGGTTGGACTACATTTTATTTAACAATCCATCAGCATGACTTATGAATTAAATATTTATTGTGAAAAAGCATTTCCCTTTCTATTCTTGCTCTGGCCCCAAAGACATTATGATTGGTCCTGTTCTGATCACATCATTCTGGTTAATGAGAGGAGTCACACTGCATCATTTTACTCATTTGAGAGCAATGTGAATAGAACTGGACATGCAAAGTAGCCCGGAGATTAAACAGTGAGGACCTGATGTCATGATTCAGGGACTCTGTAGAACCATCATGAGTCAAGCACAGGCTAAGTAGGTAAGAGAGAACCACTAGTTTCTATCCAATGCAAATGAAAGATGCCAATCTGGATTCCACCAGTTTAGCAGCTCACCATTAAGATCAACAAAGAGAAAGCAAACCACAGGCAACAGGATAAAAGCACTGGAGTCCAGAGATGCCAGAGGGCAATACAATGCGTGAATATTATTTCAGCAGCATGAGGTTAGGAAACCAAATCTTGCCTAGATACCATTTTATGGTAAGAGTTCAAAGAGGGAACTAGCTGACAAACTGAGCCTGTTTAACCAAGGGAGTCAGCATTGCCTAAAGGGAAACTGAATCTAGTGCATGATACAGTAATGCAATAGATTAGATACAAATGGAACAAAATAAACAAAGTTGTTGCAATACACAGGAGATGATGACTCATCAGTTCAGTTCAGTTCAGTCTCTCAGTCATGTCACACTCTTTGCAACCCCATGGACTGCAGCAGGTCAGGTCTCCCTGTCCAACACCAACTCCTGGAGTTCACACAAAACTCATGTCCATTGAGTCGGTGATGCCATCCAACCATCTCATCCTCTGTTGTCCCCTTCTCCTCCTGCCTTCAATATTTCCCAGCATCAGGGTCTTTTCAAATGAGTCAGCTCTTGGCATCAGGTGGCCGAAGTATTGGAGTTTCAGCTTCATCATCAGTCCTTCCAATGAACACTCAGGACTGATCTCCTTTAGAATGGACTGGTTGGATCTCCTTGCAGTCCAAGGGACTCTCAAGAGTCTTCTCTGACACCACAGTTCAAAAGCATTTATTCTTCAGTGATCAGCTTTCTTATATAGTCCAAGTCTCACATTCATCCGTGACCACTGGAAAAACTGTAGCCTTCACTAGACGGATCTTTGTTGGCAAAGTAATGTCTCTGCTTTTTAATATGCTGTCTAGGTTGGTCATGACTTTCCTTCCAAGGAATAAGCGTCTTTCAATTTCATGGCTGCAATCACCATCTGCAGTGATTTTGGAGCCCCCCAAAATAAAGGCTGCCACTGTTTCCCCATCTATTTGCCATGAAGTGATGGGACCAGATGCCATGATCTTAGTTTTCTGAATGTTGAGCTTTAAGCCAACATTTTCACTCTCTTCTTTCACTTTCATCAAGAGGCTCTTCTTTTTCACTTTCTGCCATAAGGGTGTTGTCATCTGCATATCTGAGGTTATTAGTATTTCTCGCAGCAATCTTGATTCTAGCTTGTGCTTCATCTAGCCCAGTGTTTCTCATGATGTACTTTGCATATAAGTTAAATAAGCAGGGTGACAATATACAGCCTTGATGTACTCCTATTTGGAACCAGTCTGTTGTTCCATGTCAAGTTTGGTATTTGTAGCACCCCAAGTGTAAACTGCTCTAAACCAGGCAAGATGAACTGTCATAATAGCTCGGTCCAAGTGCCTATAACCTACTGCAACCTCACAAGAAAGGCATTGAATTACACAAACTGCAGTTACCAACAGACATCGGCACAGAAGATCTTCATCATCGCCTGTGCGAACAGATCATCCTGGGACAGTCCCATTTATCCTGTGGTTCCAGTTCACTTGGATAAGATCATCTAGATTTGGGGTCAGCACTTTGGCCCGTGCTTACCTGCCAAGTCCCATGGTCATAGCTGCAGTCCTATCGCCCGATCTTCCCGGGATATCGGCACCAGTCCTCATGGCACCAGCCCCCCTGTGCCCTTTAAGCTTTGCTCAGCTGAAGCTACACATGTCCCCACAATAAACGTTACAACATTACACACGAGGCTCTGTGTGTCTGCTTGTGCCCTTCTGTCCTGTGGCTACATCCTGGTCTAGAGGCGTTTCTCCTTCTCAACAGAGATTTGTGGGAAAATGAGAGACATAAGGATAAGAGGTTCCTGTGTCTTGAAGTTATGCAGACTTTTCCTTCTCTCTGCTGTAGGGCAGGAAACTGAGGCTTCCATTCATAGCTGACTATTTCAATACCAGGAGGCACAGAGTCCTCAGCAACTAGAAACAAATGTATTTTACTCTTATCTAAGAATCATACACTAAATGATAGCAGTAAACTATATGGTGTAAAAATGAAAAGAAAGGGGAATATCATAATTGTGATAAGACCAAAAGAAAAAAGCAAATTTTAGTCTCAGAGATCCATTTTAAATAAGTATATCAAATCTTCAGGTCATCCTACGGGTGGATCCAGAGTTTGAGTCTAATGTGGAATGATATAAAGTGTTCGGATAGTACATAATCAGATTCTAGTACTACCTGGAGAAGGGGTGACACTCTTTTCTGAGAACTTCTGTGTCCTGGAGGAGGGCGCATCCTGCCATGTGGTGAAAAAGGTGAGGAAGGAGACTTGGAATGAGGCCCTCTCCCAAGGATGGGTCAGTGGCTTGTTCACATTCAGGTCGGAAAGGGGCACAGGCTCCAGGACTCTGGAAATAGACAGACAGAAAAGGAGGCAAATAATGACAGCCCCTACTCTCCCTCCATCACAGAGCTTCACTGAGGAATCAGTGAGGAATAGGAAGGGAAAACTCCTCACACACTGGGGTCAGGAGCAGCATTCAAGGGATTGCTTGGGAGACAGGCTGAATCTTTTGCAGGACTTCACTCAGAATAAAAGAGGTGGCTTTTCATCAAATCTGTACCTCTGTCCTTGAGTCTGGTGTTCCTGACTTCCTTTATATAAGCTCCTTTTCCAGGTCCAGATATATAGCAGTTTCCTTTCCTCCCACCTCCCATATGATCATTCATTCTTGCTCTTGGTAGTACTACACACACCAGCTGCACTGGAGCATCTTCTCTGGAGACGCCATTGGAAGATTTGTTTGGAAAATTCTGGGGCTCAGCAGAAACCACTGACTTCAGGCTAATAAACAGTGGAAAGATATGATCTCACTCTTCCAGATGTTTTAGAGTAACGGAAGGAGGAGTTGGAATACCGCAAGGCTGGAGTCACATTGGCCACGATGCAGGATGCAGTGAAGCTTCCTTGTTTCTGCAGATCATGTGTCTCTTCCCAGACATGGACACAGCATCTCTAACAGTTAACTCAGCTGCCCCGTCACTCTCTGCCTTGTGTTGTCTTCCCATCTCCCATCACTCATTCCTTCATTCACGCAAAAGGCAACCGATGTGCAGGTATTGTCTTCTAGGTAGTTTTCTAAGGTCGTGTGGATGCAATATAAACAAAGACACACTTTTGCCCTTATGGTGCCTATTCTACTGGGAAGAATTGAACTTACAAAATTATTTTTTTCAGGTGATAAGTGTCAGGGAGGAAAACTATACTGAGGAATACAATGTACAGCCATCTCTCGGTATCTTTAGGGAATTGATTCCTGAGCCCAGAAGATATCGAAATTCACAGATGTTCAAGACCCTTATTTAAAAAGGGTAGTACTGTTGGCCCTCCGCACCCACGGGTCTCACATCCACGCAGCAGCCCACCTGTAGTGGGTCTCAGTTAGTTCATAGAAATCAGTCTGCAGTGTGGTTGTCAGGGACCCAAAAAGGAGTAGCTTCTGAGCAATATGAGAAGTTGGTCATTCAGAAACTAAGGGAGAGAGAGAGAGAGAGAGAGAGAGAGAGAGAGAGATCTTTCAAAGGGCCTGACATGAATATAGATTAGTCATGTTAGAAAAATTAAAATTAGTCTTGCAGGACAAGAGCATTTTAATCATGAGCATTAATGATAGAGGTAAATGAGGCTCAGGTGCTTCATACCTGTGAAGATATAGGTAAAGAGCAATTTCTTACGGGGTACCAGTGGAGTATGTCAGATACTCCAATAATGTGACCTGAAGATGAGTCTGCCATCTGTG
>SJYV01025528.1:987992-1001878 GCA_006410875.1 Neotragus pygmaeus
ATGCTAGGAAAAACTGAAGGAAGGAGGAAAAAGTGATAACAGAAGAAGAGATGGTTGGATGGCATAACCAACTCAATGGACATGAGTCTGAACAGGCTCTAGGAGATTGTGAAGGACAGGGAGGCCTGGCATGCTGCAGTCCATGGGGTCGTACCAAGTCAGACATGACTGAGCTACTGAACATCAATATATCATAGCTTATTTCAACATGGCTGGTAACTCCAAAAGTCTCAACATTCTAGAAATGGTCAATACTGGCATGCTGTGCTGGCATGCTGTGTTTCTTTGAGGATATCTTAATTTTCACTCTCTAAGACCAAAAAAAAAACCTTAAAAAAATCATAGTGTTGCACTCTTAAAATTTTGTTTTCTTAGGTAGTTTTAAAATTGAGATGTTGAAATTTGTGAGAGAGAAGTTAAATGTTTAAAAACATTATAAATATAAGAATGTGATCTTATTGTTGGAATGAACACAGCTGCTGTGAGGAAATCCATGGTCAAGCTAAAAATTAGAAAAATATGTGACTCCACAGGGAGTCAGTAGATCCTCACTGGTCGTTAAACTAAAATGCAATATTTTTCCCTAGAACTCATCAGATTTAACAAATTTTCTGATTTAATTATTTAACTAGGGAAGTAAGTGGAGTGACAGTAGATGCTGATTGAGTTTTCTGATTAGATGATAATCCGTCTCAAACATATAAGGTAAGCATTTCTTTAAAAATTAGATTATACTTTTGACTTGTTGAGTAAAAACTACTAAGCAATGATATATTTCTTAAAATGTTACTTGAAAATTACCATGTTTAATATTTATTATCATTATATAAGAATATATATATTACATTATATACACAAAATATTGATCAAATTTTGACTCTATTGAACACAAAGTAAACCCAGGTAAAATAATTTTCTGCATAAAATGTCTTCTCTCATTGTAGTTTTTGTTTTACATTCTTTCCTTTCAACAGTTGTGGAAGGCATATATGAAACAGTTGAGGGTTTTATTCAACTATAAGATGTGTATAAGNAATTTTGACTCTATTGAACACAAAGTAAACCCAGGTAAAATAATTTTCTGCATAAAGTGTCTTCTCTCATTGTAGTTTTTGTTTTACATTCTTTCCTTTCAACAGTTGTGGAAGGCATATATGAAACAGTTGAGGGTTTTATTCAACTATATGAAGCTTTCTACATGTATTTTTTTTATTTTTATTTTTTTTGCAAAAAGACAGTTAAGATGCATTGTTTCAAGCAAAAGAGCTTATGAGCGATTATCTATGAATTTAATACATAAATACCAGTCTGGATAAAGCCCAAGCTAAAATCAAGACTGCCAGCAGAAACATCAGTAACTTCAGATATGCAGATGATACCACCCTAATAGCAGAAAGCAAACAGGAACTAAAGAGCCTCCTGTTGAAGGTAAAAGAGAAGTGAAAAACCTGGCTTAAAACAGCATTCAAAAACTAAGATCATTCTTTTACATACAGTTGACAAGTTTTCCCAGCATCACATGAAGAGACAATCTTTTCTCCACTGTACATTTTTACCTCCTTTGTCAAAGATAAGGTGTCTATAGGTTTGTGGATTTATCTCCAGACTTTCCATTTTGTTACACTGATCTGTATTTCTGTCTTTGTGCCAGTACTATACTGTCTTGATAACTATAGCTTTGTAGATTAGTCTGAAGCTGGGAAGGATGATTCCTCCAGTTCCATTCTTTTTTCTCAAGATAGCTTTGGCTATTTGAGGTCTTTTGTATTTCCATACAAATTGTGAAATTATTTGTTCTAGTTCTGTAAAAAATATCATGGGTAGTTTGATAGGGATTGCATTTAATTTACAGACTGTTTGGGGCAATACACTCATTTTCACTATATTGATTCTTCCAATCCAAAGTCATGGTATATTTCACCATTATTTGTTTCATCTTTTATTTCTTTCATCAGTGTTTTATAGTTTTCTATCTATAGGTCTTTTGTCACTTTAGGTAAATATATTCCTAAGTATGTTCTTTTCAGTGCAATGGTGAATATGATTATTTCCTTAATTTCTCTTTCTGTTTTCTCATTGTTAGCATATAGGAATGCAAGGGAGTTTTGTGTATTAATTATATATCCCGAACTTTACTATATTTGTTAATTAGCTCTACTAAATTTCTGGTGCCATCTTCAGAGTTTTCTATGTAGAATATCATGTCATCTACAGTGAGAACACTTTCTAACATCATTCACAAAAATAAACTCAAAATGGAGTAAAGACCTAAGTGTAATACCAGAAACTATAAACTCTTAGAGGAAAACAGGCAGAACACTCTCTGACATAAACCAAAGCAAAATCCTCTATGGCTGACCTCCCAGAGTAATGAAAATAAAAACAAACAAACAAAAAACAAATACGACTTAATTCAACTTAAAAGCTTTTGCACAATGAAGGCAACTATAAGCAAAGTGAAAAGACAGTCCTCAGAATGGGAGAAAATAATAGTAAATGAAAAAACTGACAGAGAATTAATTGCAAAAATATACAAGCAGCTCAATACCAGAAAAACAAGCAACCTAATCAAAAAGTGGGCAAAAGACCTAAACAGACATTTCTCCAAAGAAGACTGACAGATGGCTCATAAAAACATGAAAAGATTCTCAACATCACTCATTATTAGAGAAATGTGAATAAAAACCAGAGACATAGTTTTACCAACAAAGGTCCGTATAGTCAAAGCTATGGTTTTTCCAGTAGTCATGATAGATGTGAGAGCTGGACCATAAAGAAGGCTGAGCACTGAAGAATTGATGCTTTTGAACTATGATGCTGAATAAGACTCTTGAGAATCCCTTGGACTGCAAGGAGATCAAACCAGTCAGTCCTAAAGAAAATCAACCCTGAATATTCAGTGGAAGGACTGATGCTGAAGCTGAAACTGCAGTAATTTGGCCACTTAATGTGAAGAGCCAACTTTTGGAAAAGACTCTGATGCTGGAAAGATTGAGGGAAGAAGGAAAAGGGGTGACAGAGGATAAGATGGTTGGATGGCCTCATCGACTCAGTGGACATGAGTTTGAGCAAACTCTGGAAGACAGTGAAGGGCAGGGAAGCCTAGTGTGCTGCAGTCCATAAAGTCACAAAGAGTTGGACAAGACCAAGTGACTGAATAACAAAGAGAAACACTACAGAAAAGGAATCACGGGTTAAATGTTTCCTCAACTCTAAATAATATATTTTTTTGTTTCTGTCACCAGTAAAATAATCATGCTCCTAAAACGTTCTCCCAGTGAACCAATCAACACCACCTTTAGAGAAGTTAAGAAGCTTAGACGTAGAATGGCTCCATGGCTTCTCCTGTTGTTAACAGTCTCTGAGTGTCTCCCTGCCTCTCTCTCCTTTCCTCCTCACTGCCACCCACTTTGCATTTGTTTGGTATAATGTATATTTTTAAAATGCCTATTATAAGTACAAAATTCAAAAAGTCATAATAAATTTTCAAAGTTGGACAGTAACTACCAAAATTCAGTTTTAGATCATTTCCATCATCCCCTAAAAATTTTCTGGTGCCCATTTGGTGCAATCTCACCAGAGAGTCTTCAGTTTGTATCTATAAATTCGTCTCTTCTGGATATTTCTTATGAGCGGACTCATACAATAATATTTCCAAGGTTCATTCATTTTGTAGTATACATCAGGATTTGGTTGTTTTTATTGTTGTTTTGTATTCTACTATACAAATACTTTGTTTATCCATTTACCAGCTGATAAACTTTTGGATTGGTTCCAGTGTTTGCCCATGCAAATAATGTTCTAATGAGCATTTTCATACAGGTTTGTAGTGTGTGTGTATATATATGTACATACAGGATACACACACACACACACACACACACATCTCATTTTGTCTGGGCACATACTTACTATGTTACCTAAAAAACATATTTAACTTTTAAAGAAACTGTTAAATTATGTTGCATTATTTAATATTCCCACACACAGAGTATGAGGGCTCCAGTAGGAAAATCACCAGTTTGTGAGTCAAAAATCCCTGTTACATGTTTTGTCATTTAGTGAGTTTGTCATTTGTATCAAACCACAATCTACGAGCCTCAGCTTCTACATAAATAAGACAATCATAAGAACACTGGTCCCTATCACAGAGGATTTTATATTCTGTGAGGAACAGCATTTATATACTAGAGAATTCCATGTTCATATTTTAT
Source organism: Neotragus pygmaeus (assembly GCA_006410875.1). Classification (NCBI taxonomy): domain Eukaryota; kingdom Metazoa; phylum Chordata; class Mammalia; order Artiodactyla; family Bovidae; genus Neotragus; species Neotragus pygmaeus. The sequence continues at coordinate 992,207 of SJYV01025528.1, forward strand.
TATCTTGCATTTTGAATATTACAGCAAATAAAATTTCTAAATGTACACAGATGTATAGTAAAGAAAAACAGATAAATAAGAGTGAATGACTTGGGAATGACTATGCCATCAGAGCTCAGCACAATTTCCTAAACACACAGACAGTAAATGGCTAGCAGCCACTCCTAGCTGAAAGCTACACATTAAACAACAAATATTCAGAGCTATGAAGAAGAACAAGTGAATGTCATATTTGATCTCTTTTTTGCCTATCTCGATATCTCAATAACAAGGTACTAGAAGAGACCCAAAAAAACTAATGCTGACTATATCCTGTCCTGGCCTTGGAATCTATTTGGTAGTTTTCTTTTTTATTGTATCTCAAGTACTGGCTTATATATTTGTATCTTATATTTCAATGTTTCTTTGTTTTGTAATGTTTTTTACAAATCAATGTCGATGTATGGCAGCCAACAGAGTATTGTAAAGTAAAATTTAAAAAAAAAGATTTTTTTAATAAATAAATAAATAAACAAAAATTTTATCCAATAAAACTCAGCTGAGAGATTTATTTAATCAGATTTCAGATGATTTTTTGCACATTAAATGCCCCATTAGAAAGTACCAAAGAATTGGGATTCAAGAGGCCACAATTTATGTCTTTCTTCTGCTAATGAATAATTCTTAGGCTTGAGAAAAATAAATTCACACCTCTGGGTTTTTATTTTACTCTATCTTGAAAAACGGAAGGATAATTCCAGACCTAAAGTGCCCTTTTTAAATCAATTTTACCATGAATATTTCTTGACTATAAGCACCTCCGTGTTTTTAAAGCATGTGTGTGTTCAGTTGTGTTGGGACTCAGATTTTTGGGGGACTCCATGGATTGCAGCGCAGCAGGCTCCTCTGTTTATAAGATTTCCCAAGCAAGAATATAGAGTGGGTTGCCGTTTCCTTCTCCAGGGCATCATCTTGATCCAGGGATTGAACACACATTTCTTGCATCTCCTGCATTGGTAGGCATGTTCTTTATCATTTGCATCACCAGGGAAGATACAGATAATTTTCGTGTAACTTCCATGACTGCCCCGTGATCCACAGTTATAAATTCCTATTACAAACACAGTGAGGATCTGATGGAGGGTTTATGACTTACACCTTTGCAGCACCTTGGGAAAGATTTTGAATCCAGTGATTCAATGGAATCAGTGAAGCTGACTGGAGAAGGAAATGGCAACCCACTACAGTATTCTTGCCTGGAGAATCCCAGGTACTGAGAAGCCCGGTGGGCTGCCATCTACGCGGTCGCACAGAGTCAGACACGGCTGAAGTGACTTAGCAGCAGCAGCAGAAGCAGCAGCAGTGAAGCTGATTGGAGCTTAAGCTCCAACCACTTGCAGCTTAATGCCAAGTGGCTTTTAAAGAGGTGATTCTGATTTTAACATTTGGGACAGAAACTGACATGTGTTCATCACAGGACTTCCCCAAATGTAATATTCAATGTAGTAAAGTAAAGAACATTTTGTTGTGTTAGACATTCATGTGTCAGATACAGGAATAAATTCAACTGGTCCTAGCGAAGAGGGAAAATGAAGACAAACCACTCTCACTCCACGTCAAATATAAGAAATGCCAGGTTCAGTATCAATGATAAGAGTGCAGTGAATGTTAAAACAAGAACACTGTTTGTCTTCTCAAATGTTAACAGAATCACCTCAACTACTAAGATCAACCAGACTTTATACTTCTCATCTGTGTTTATCCTCTCAGCATATGCTGCTCTGATAATTCTTCCTAATAAGAAGCAACATCAACAATCTCATTGTTTTATTAAAATTTCCAACAGTAAAATGAATGTTCCATGGCTCTCTCCCAGTACTTATTGCACCAACTGTTTTCCAAAATGTACTAGCTGACTCATTTAGAAATATATTCTCCTGTTAAAATTACAGTATTAAAACAAAGTCACAATAAGTTTACATGTCAAAGGAGATAAATTAGACCTATCTCAAATATCTGATTGAAGTTGCTGAAAATTTCACTATTTCTTTTTTGTTTTGTATACAGATCCCTTCAAAAATATTTAGTGGATTCATTCATTCATTTATTCATTCAACAGTTATTTATTGAGTGCCTTCTGTTTGGCCAGCACTATTTTAGGTATGAGAGATAAATTAAAGCAAATGAATTTGCTGACCACATGGCATTTTTAATCTAGTAGCAGAGACAGAAAATATACCAATAAAAATGATAGAGTAAAACCTCAGGTAGTGGTATTTTCCATGAAAAGAGTGATTGGGAAGAATTATTTGAGGAAGTGTGGTCTGAGAAGGCAACTCTGTGGATGCCTCAGTTCAGCAGAGCTTGAATAAAATGAAGTCAGCATTTTGTAATTTACCCATGTATTTTCATGAGCGCTTATGAATTAAAACAAAAATTGAGGAATTCATTGAATAAATATTCATTCTGCACCATTTCTTCATGTAGTAGTTTTTGTGAATATTGGGTTCCTTTTTAATGATGACAATTTCTTATCTTGAATTTTTCTTGTCTGGCAATAGTAGGTGATACTTTTCTTCACACAGTAAGTTTCATGAATATTGGGTCCTAGTTTCTTTATGATCAGGATTATGTCTTGGATTAGCTTTTTGAGCTGACTCATTTGAAAAGACCCTGATGCTGGGAAAGATTGAGGGCAGGAGGAGAAGGGGACAACAGAGGATGAGATGGTTGGATGGCATCACCAACTCAATGGACATGGGTTTGGGTGAACTCTGGGAGTTGGTGATGGACAGGGAGGCCTTGCGTGCTGTGGTTTACGAGGTTGCAAAGAGTCGAACATGACTGAGTGATTGAACTGAATGACAGCAGATAATACTTGAGAGGTAGGGTAGCTCATTATGTCTCTTAGTGCAAAGTTGCATGTACTTCATGCTACATTGAAGTATAGTTGTGCAGTATCTTTAATACAGATCCAATCTTGCTGTTCTTGTTTTGTTGTTGTCATTGGCCTGTTTTAATCTGACATCTTGTTCTTTAATGGTATTTTATTCACAAAGGGCCAATTCTTCTTAGCTTGTTTTTTCTTTCCATACCCTCCTGAATCTTTAAGGGGAAGCTTCACTTTTCATTGTGCTTACTTCTTCCTAAGAATGGAATTTTTCAAGTTTTTCCCTCGTGTCCTCCTTGTCCTGTGTATTAAAAATGAAAGTCATTATCCTCTGCTTACCCAGTAACCAGTCATTTGATTAATCACATGGCAGACATGCTCTGTCCTCTGGGAATCTGCCTGCAGTGCAGGAGATACAGAAGACATGGGTTCGATCGCTGGGTCGGGGAAGATCCTCTGGAGTAGGAAATGGCAATGTGCTCCAGTATTCCAGCCTGGAAAATTCCATGGACAGAAGAGCCTGGACGGCTACAGTTCACAGCATCACAAAAATTGGATACGTTTGACCACAAAGATGTGTTCTCAGTGTTCCCCATGCAGGGTGGATTATACTCTTCTCTCCAAAATCTGAGTCATGTTATATCTATTTCACTACCAAATACATCTCACAACCTCTGCTCTCGTTGAAACACAGCAGTGGAACTGGGCCTGTCAGCCCATCCTGTGCCTAGAAGAACCCAAGAGGAGATTCCAGGAGGAGAAGTGAAGGCTTTTCTAGCGTGAAAAGTGAGAAGTTTGAGGGGGACACTATCCGATAAGGAAGATGGCTTCAAACAGATGCTCCTACCACCATCACCTTGCTCTTCCAGACCAGCCAAGATGCACTTCCAAACCTGATAGCTTCAATTTCGAAACACAGTCAAGTTCAAATCCTCTTTGCCTCCATCTCTGAAGATAACCCTTTGTTTGTGCTCATTTGTCTTCCCCTGCCTAGAGGTGGAAGTCTCCGTGTCCACAAAGTCCAATGCCTTGGCAGTAATCAGCCTTCTGACCCCTTGAACTCACCCTTCCTTCTTATTCTGTGAATTCTTTAGACACAAAACAACAAATGCCACACAGAAGAAAGATTAGGAAAAGTGGAGGAGGAGAAGGAGAGAAAGGAGGAGAGAAATGTGGACTCCCTACCATGAAACGAAGGACCTCCATGTGTTTATTTGGCCTCGGGACAATGAGGGCAGCTTCCGTCCCCATCTCCCCACCTCAGATCTTGTCTTTGCCTTCCCCATCCTCCTTTCCTTGTGCTTCACCTTATAAGGATTTATTACAAGGCAAATTAATATTTTTAATATTTGGGACGGTGTTTGGGTACACTGCCTCCCTGTTGCACAGAAAATATTCCACTGCTCTGTGCCAAGCCTCCTATCCTGAACTCAGACCCCTCCTGTAGTTAAATATTTCTTTCCTGGTTTATGAGAGGCATTTACATCGTTATGCATAAATAAATATATTACAAGTAGAGTGAGAGCTTCTGCTCAGTTGAGGCCACATCGACCCTCAAAGAATGCTGTCAGAATGGTAACACTGTTTCAGCAAACTTTCAGTTCTCCTGGCTCAGGCTCCCTTCGCTCTGGCTGTCTGTACCTGGCCGTCTCCAGCTCTCTGTTTCCTGATGGTTTCTGGCCTCTCTGGCTGTTCCAGGCCATCCTGGCTCTCTCTTTCCTGCCGCTCCTCATTTCTGCCTGTTCTTAACTCACCATTTTAATTCTCTTTTCTGATCGTCCCTGACCGTCCAGCTGTGTTCTGATTCTGGATTCACTGGGGATATGAGATTTTATTTTTGTGAGTAAGCCTAAGGGCATCAAAGGTTGTTACAAGGTGCATCCTTGAAAATTCAGGTTACGATGAGGCCTACCCCAATCAACCACACTTTCTTTAATCCCCACCTTCCCCATCTCTATTTGTGATTCCCTTTCTATAATGTATACCTGATCCCCAGGGTATTGGGACTATCTAGTACTGGGCTACTATCCTCCCCTCATGACACTGCATTGTCATCAACAAAGAACTCTTAAGAAAAAAAAATTCCAGATGATGTTATGTTTCATTCATACCTGTCTGAAATTTTTCCAGCTATTAATACATATTATTTATGATCACCACCATTATCACCCACATCATCTATGATAAACAACTTATTAACTATCATTCTGCTCAAGAATGTTAATAGTGGAGATAAAATATCCTGACCCCTCTCTGATCCTTATCAGTTATCAGCCAAATGTTACTGAGAATTAACTCCTATAAGCCCTGCTATGGGCCTGCTAGCATAACTAATTTGTGGAAACATGCAATTGGGATGGGTCTCTTAACAATTTCAGAAAGTATGCACATGTTTATGAACTTTTCAAAATGAATGACTGCTGGATGGGGAGAGATCTCTGCTTTTTCATTGCAACTACTTTTATCTATTTGAGTTCTGGCAACCTATCCTCAAATTAGGGTAGGGCTTTGGAGTTTGCTTCAAAGTCATAAGAAACTAGAACATCTTCTTATCCAAAAACCAGGGCTTAAGAAAATTTTTAAAATATCAGTAAAATGGATGAGTAAATTGTTTTTTTAAAAAAAGGACCTGAAAATAAATGAATTCCCAAGATCTATGACTGACAGAGGATTCTAGACAATATAAGTCAGCAGTGGGAATATTTTAATTTTTTGCTAATTTAAGATAAAATGAAAATTGCACCCTTCACTTTCTTTACTTTATGTTTAAAGTCTTAGGAAACAACAGGTGCTTGTCTAATTTCTGTGAAAATAAACTTCATTTTAATTACATGAGATTCATCAAATTGCTAAATTTAGCAAAGAAACAGAATGAGTTACTATTTAAGGTCAAAACAGGATTAATCTATAACAGTATTTATCCACTCCTTACTTTAAAAAAGAGAAGGATAAGAAAAATACAGATGTTANAATAAACTTCATTTTAATTACATGAGATTCATCAAATTGCTAAATTTAGCAAAGAAACAGAATGAGTTACTATTTAAGGTCAAAACAGGATTAATCTATAACAGTATTTATCCACTCCTTACTTTAAAAAAGAGAAGGATAAGAAAAATACAGATGTTAAAATAGGGAAGAACTGAAAAGGAAAATAAAAAAGTTGAAAGCGAGTGACGAAGGAGAGACCAGCATGACCAAAACTTAGATTCTCTCTGTTTAGATTTAAGATCAAATTAATTTAGGATTCTTTGTTGAATAGATGTGGTAGAATCCCTATTTCATTTGTTTCAGGGCACTTAACCACACACTATTTGATCACAAGTTAAAGAGCTGAGCATGTTATTTGAACTTTATCTAACATGTGAGTGGAAGGAGAGATGCGAGGAGGGGGAACTGGCAACAAGAATTTGCCCCTTGGTAACAATATCTGGTGACATTTTTGGTTGAAGGGCTGAGAGATGCCACTGGCATCTACTAGTTAGAGGCCAGAGGTGCTAATAAACAGGGTAGGCCCACACAACAAAGAATTATGTGTCTCAAATACCAGTCATGCCCACACTGAGAAATCATGACCTAGATCAGTCCTTCTCAAACTTTAGCCATTAGAACCACCTGGAGTACTTATTAAAACCACAACTGCTAGACTCATCCCTAATGTTTCTGACTCAGTAGGTGTCAGATGGGAGCTTCCCACGTGGTGGTGGTGGTGGTGGTGCTGCTGCTGCTAAGTCGTGTCCAACTCTGCGTGACCCCATGGTCTGTAGCCTACCAGGCTCCTCCATCCATGGGATTTTGCAGGCAAGAGTGCTGGAGTGGGTCATCATTGCCTTCTCCCAGGTGGTGCTAGTGGTAAACAAACCCCCTGTCAATGCAGAAGAGGTAAGAGATGTAGGTTTGGCCCCTGGGTTGGGTAGATCCCCTGGAAGAGGGCATGACAACCTATTCCAGTATTTTTGCCTGGAGGATTCCATAGACAGATGAGCCTGGCCGGCTAAAGTCCATAGTGTCACACTGAGTCAGACACGACTAAAGTGACCACCTATAAGCAGGTCTCGAGTGCAGCCCTAGAATTCACATTTCTTACAAATTTCTTGGTGTTGCTAATACTACTTGTCTGGGAACTGCATATTGAGGAACACAGTGTGTGATAAGTCGCTTCAGTCGAGTTCAATTCTGTGGAATGCTATGGACTGTAGCCCACCAGGCTTATGTGTCCATGAAATTCCCTGGACAAGAATACTAGAGTGGGTTGCCATGCCCTCCACCAGGGGATCTTCCCAACCAAGGGATGAAACCGAGTCTCACGTCTCTTGAATTAGCAGGCGGGTTGTTTACTAGCACCACCTGGGAACCCCCTTGAGAAACACCATCTTCACTTAAACAACTTTGACAACACCAACTGTAAAATCCTATGCTTCTCCTTAGGTAAGATATAGAATAACTATATTCACAAATGTAATGTCCATCTTCCCTTCCAAATTCTAACCTCAATTAGAGCAAAGGCAGTGTCTGTTTAGTTCATTACTGATTATTCACACAACAGGCACTCAACTTTCCAGTGAATAAAAATGTCTTGAATTTAAGTGTTAAGAACATTGCTGCAAAGTTACAAAGACTAAGAGTTTGAACCCTATTTTCTTTACAGAACACCAACAAAATGTTTGTTAATCACAGATTTTTCACATTAAGAGATAAAAGTCCGGGAGGGGAGGTTTTACTACCAATTGTGTACTTTCTGCCTTTGAAGGTTGAAAGTACTGTGAAAACAGTTCCAACTAATTTAGTTCAATTCAGTCACTCAGTCCCATCCAAATCTTTGCGACCTCATGGACTACACCATGCCAAGCCTCCCTGTCCATCATCAACTCCCAGAATTTACTCAAACTCATGTCCATTGACTCAGTGATGTCATCCAGTGTACCATCTCATTCTCTGTCCTCCCATTCTCCTCCCACCTTCAATCTTTCCCAGCATCAGGGTCTTTTCAAATGAGTGAGGTCTTCGCATCAGGTGGCCAAAGTATTGGAGTTTCAGCTTCAGCATCAGTNCAGGGGATCTTCCCAACCAAGGGATGAAACCGAGTCTCACGTCTCTTGAATTAGCAGGCGGGTTGTTTACTAGCACCACCTGGGAACCCCCTTGAGAAACACCATCTTCACTTAAACAACTTTGACAACACCAACTGTAAAATCCTATGCTTCTCCTTAGGTAAGATATAGAATAACTATATTCACAAATGTAATGTCCATCTTCCCTTCCAAATTCTAACCTCAATTAGAGCAAAGGCAGTGTCTGTTTAGTTCATTACTGATTATTCACACAACAGGCACTCAACTTTCCAGTGAATAAAAATGTCTTGAATTTAAGTGTTAAGAACATTGCTGCAAAGTTACAAAGACTAAGAGTTTGAACCCTATTTTCTTTACAGAACACCAACAAAATGTTTGTTAATCACAGACTTTTCACATTAAGAGATAAAAGTCCGGGAGGGGAGGTTTTACTACCAATTGTGTACTTTCTGCCTTTGAAGGTTGAAAGTACTGTGAAAACAGTTCCAACTAATTTAGTTCAATTCAGTCACTCAGTCCCATCCAAATCTTTGCGACCTCATGGACTACACCATGCCAAGCCTCCCTGTCCATCATCAACTCCCAGAATTTACTCAAACTCATGTCCATTGACTCAGTGATGTCATCCAGTGTACCATCTCATTCTCTGTCCTCCCATTCTCCTCCCACCTTCAATCTTTCCCAGCATCAGGGTCTTTTCAAATGAGTGAGGTCNCATCATCAACTCCCAGAATTTACTCAAACTCATGTCCATTGACTCAGTGATGTCATCCAGTGTACCATCTCATTCTCTGTCCTCCCATTCTCCTCCCACCTTCAATCTTTCCCAGCATCAGGGTCTTTTCAAATGAGTGAGGTCTTCGCATCAGGTGGCCAAAGTATTGGAGTTTCAGCTTCAGCATCAGTCCTTCCAATGAATATTCAGGACTGAATTCCTTTAGGAGGGAGTGGTTAGATCTCCTCACATTCCAAGACTCTCAAGAGTGTTTGCCAGGAGCCAGCATGAGGAATCCCACCCGAGACAAGGTCATGCGGCAGAGATGTGATGGGCAAGGCGAATCAGATCTCAGGTTTTCCCCCTGGTATTTCCTGAGCATGTACCCCCCCAAATAAGAATCTGCCTGCTTTTCTACTCTTCTGACATTCTCTGGAAAAAGTCAACTCAGGGCTTTAGTCTTGTGCATTTGAAAGTGATGTTTCAGTTAAACCCCCTCTGATAACTCTCTAGCTTGCCTAATAGGTTCCCACGGACCTCTTACACCTTGTGAATTGCTTACAGCCCCCCAACCGCGAGAGGCACAAAGCTTAAAAGCATCTTAAAGATACAGAGCCTGTTCTAGAGAGTTAAAAATTAAATTGGTAGAGGGTTTTCACTGTTGACTCGACTGCTGCCAGGCCTCCATATTCTTTATCTTTTAGGCATCTGGAAGGATGTTAATCAATGTAAACAGGATATGGAAAAAGATATATAATAGTTTTGATGTTAGCAACACTAGACTTTTGAGTTAATTACTTTTCTTTTGTTATAAATCACTGTACTCCTTTTACTAGTTATAAATTGCTGTATCTTTGCTATGTAAGAATGTAACTTTATTGAGTGCTTTCTGAGAGTGGCACCAGACTTTGGGAAGATCAACACAAATAAGTCTTCTGGTTGACAAACCCTTATCAGAAAAAAGGCTGTAAAATGTTAATTGGCCATTTTAGCTGGAAGATGATGTAAATTACCTA
>SJYV01025528.1:1002730-1088632 GCA_006410875.1 Neotragus pygmaeus
TCTCCCCTTCGAATCACCCTGGATCCACTGGGGCAGGACCCCAGGAAGTCTTCTCCAACATCATGGTTCAAAAGCATCAATTCTTCTGCACTCAGCTTTCTTTTTTAGTCCAACTCTCACATCCATACATGACTACTGGAAAAACCATAGCTTTGACTAGATGGACATTTGTTGGCAAAGTAATGTCTCTGCTTTTGAATATGCTATCTAAATTGGTCATAATTTTCTCCCAAGGAGCAACTGTCTTTTAATTTCATGACTGAAGTCACCATCTGCAGTGATTTTGGAGCCCCCCCAAAATGAAGTCTCTCACTGTTTCCACTGTTTCCCCATCTATTTGCCATGAAGTTATGGGACCAAATGCAATGATCTTAGTTTTCTGAATGTTGAGCTTTAAGCCAACTATTTCACTCTCCTCTTTCACTTTCATCAAGAGGCTTTTAGTTCTTCACTTTCCACCATAAGGAGGGAGTCATCTGCATATCTGAGGTTATTGATATTTCTCCTGGCAATCTTGATTCTAGCTTGTGCTTCCTCTAGCCCAGCATTTCTCATGATGTACTCTGCATATAAGTTAAATAAGCAGGGTGACAGTCTACAGCCTTGATGTACTCCTTTTCCTATTTGGAACCAGTCTGTTTTTCCATGTCCAGTTCTAACTGTTGCTTCCTGACCTGCATACAGGTTTCTCAGGAGGCAAGTCAGGTGGTGTGGTATACCCATCTCTTTAATAATCCTCCACAGTTTGCTGTGATCCACACAGTCAAAGGCTTTGGCATAGTCAATAATGCAGAAGTAGACATTTTTTTGCACTCTCTTATTTTTTCAGTGATCCACGGATGTTGGCAATTTGATCTCTGATTCCTCTGCCTTTTCTAAAAACAGCTTGAACATCTGGAAGTTCATGGTTCACATACTGCTGAAGCCTGGCTTGGAGAATTTTCAGCATTACTTTACTAGTGTGTGAGATCAGTGCAATTGTGTGGTAGTTTGAGCAGTATTTTGCATTGCCTTTCTTTGGTAATTGGAATGAAAGTGATCCTTTTCCAGTTTGTGGCCACTGCTGAGTTTTCCAAATTTGCTGACATATTGAGTGCAGCACATTCACAGCATCATCTTTTAGGATTTGAAATAGCTCAAATGGAATTCTATCACCTCCATTAGCTTCATTCATAGTAATGTTTCCTGAGGCCCACTTGACTTTCATTCCAGGATGTCTGGCTCTAGGTGAGTGATCATACCATTGTGACTATCTAGGTCATGAAGATATATTTTGAATAGTTCTGTGTATTCTTGCCACCTCTTCTTAATATCTTCTGCTTCTGTTAGATCCATACCACTTCTGTGCTTTGTTGTGCTCGTCTTAGCACGAAAAGTTCCCTTGGTCTCTCTAATTTTCTTGAAATGATTTCTAGTCTTTCCATTCTATTGTTTTCCTCTATTTCTTTGCACTGATCACTGAGGAAGGCTTTATGTCTCCTTGCTATTCTTTGGAATTCTGCATTCAAATGGGTATATCTTTCCTTTTCTCCTTTGCCTTTCACTTCTTTTCTTTTCACAGCTATTTGTAAGGCCTCCTCAGAGAAACATTTTGCCTTTTTGAATTTGTTTTTCTTGAGGATGGTCTTGATCTTGATCCCTGTCTCCTGTACAATGTCACCAACCTCCATCCATTGTTCTTCAGGCACTCTGTCAATCAGATCTAGTCCCTTGAATCTATTTTTCACTTGATTGTATTTTTTATTTGATTTAGGTCATACCTGAATGCCCTAGTGGTTTACCTTACTTTCCTCAATTTAAGTCTAAATATGGCAATAAGGAGTTCATGATCTGAGCCACAGTCAGTTCCTGGTCTTATTTCTGCTGAGCTTCTCCATCTTTGGCTGCAAAAATATAATCATTTTGGTGTTGACCATCTGGTGATGTCCATATATAGAGTCTTCTCTTGTGTCGTTAGAAGAGGGTGTTTGCTATGACCAATGTGTCCTCTTGGCAAAACTCTACTAGACTTTGCCCTGCTCCATTCTGTACTCCAAGGCCAAANGGTGTTGACCATCTGGTGATGTCCATATATAGAGTCTTCTCTTGTGTCGTTAGAAGAGGGTGTTTGCTATGACCAATGTGTCCTCTTGGCAAAACTCTACTAGACTTTGCCCTGCTCCATTCTGTACTCCAAGGCCAAATTTGCCTGTTACTCCAGGTGTTTCTTGACTTCCTACTTTTGCATTCCAGTCCCCTATAATTAAAAGGACATCTTTTTTTGGGTGTTAGTTCTAGAAGGTCGTGTAGGTCTTCATAGAACATTTCAACTTCAGCTTCTTCAAGATTACTGGTCAGGGCATAGACTTGGATTACTGTGATATTGAATGGTTTGCCTTAGAAACAAACAGAGATCATTCTATCATTTTTGAGATTGCATCCAAATACTGCATTTTGGACTATTTTATTAACTATGATGGGTATTCCATTTGTTCTAAGGGATTCTTGCTCACAGTATTAGATATAATGGTCATCTTAGTTAAATTCACCCATTCCAGTCCATTTTAGATTGCTGATTCCTAAAATGTTGACATTCACTCTTGCCATCTCCTGTTTGACCACTTCCAATTTGCCTTCATTCATGAACCTACATTCCAGGTTCCTATGCAATATTGCTCTTTGCAGCATTGGACTTTACTTCTGTTACCAGTCACATCCACAACTGGGTGCTGCTCTTGTGTTGGCTCTGTCTATCCATTCTTTCTGGAGTTATTTCTCCACTGATCTCCAGCAACATATTGGACACCTACCAACCTAGGGAGTTCATCTTTCAGTGTCCTATCTTTTGGCTTTTTCATACTTTTCATGGGGTTCTCAAGGCAAGAATACTGAAGTGGTTTGCCATTCCTTCTCCAGTGGACACGTTTTGTCAGAACTCACCATGATGACCCATATGTCTTGGGTGGCTCTACACTGCATGGCTAAAAGTTTCATTGAGTTAGACAAGGCTGTGGTCCATTTAATAAGATTGTTTTAAGCCTTATTTTAAGCCTCGAAGAATTTAAAATGCTGGAGAGTTTTAAATATTCTACAATATTATACAAAACAGTATGTGAGTCACTGGTACCAATGAAAATCATGTATCTCAGCAGTGTGTGTGTATGTACTCAGTCACTCAGTCATCTCCAACTTTTTGTGACTCTCAGGCTCCTTCTCTCCATGGAATTTTCCAGGCAAGAATATAAGAGTGGGTTGCCTTTACTACTTCAGGGGATCTTCTTGACCCAGGGATTGAACCCACATCTCTTCCACCTCCTGCACTGGCAGGCAAATTCTTTACCCCTGAGCCACTTGGCAAGCTTTTTAACTTAAACCCAAATCAAAGGAAAGACTTAATAGAACATAATGTTAAATTTTTAAAAGACTTTTTGTCTGCATGAATGTAAAATTTAAAATAAAAATGAATAAATAAGTAAAATAGTTCACCATCCATATGGATAGGCTTGATTCTTGTTAATACCTTCCTTCTTATTCAGACAATGTTGTTTCTCTTCTTAGCTTTCTAACTGTGTATTCTCAGATAAAACTAAGGCCACATAGTTAACTGTTCAAGACAACTGTTCTTCTATAAATGAAGGACAAAATATTGATAATCTTTGCAGCTGTTAACTGCTCAATCTTTTCATGTTGTATTTTTTCACTTATGAAGTCTCTAGGAAAAATATGTCTGTGATAAAAGCTTTTAATATAGTTGCAAACGGGAACTACTCTATTTATATTCACAAAAGACAGACTTCATTTATCAATTTGTTTCCTCTAGATTTGTGTTCAATTTAAAACTTGATATATCTCAGTAATCATCAAAGGCATTAAGTAAAAGGAATTGTGAGTTACTGTCTTCTTTTCTATAATCTACTCGCATGTTCACACGTGAGTAACCAATCTTTCTAAAACATCAGTTTGATCTTCTTTTAGAAATTTTAAGCAATGCCCACTGCACACTATTAAACACATCAAGAATTAGGATAACTCAGCAACACTTGTAAAATAACCAAGAATGAATGGATGAAATATTGGGGTGGGGGGGCAGTGCACACACACATACACACACACACACACACACATACATACGAGAGTCACAGACATAGTACAGCTACGAGTTTTAAAGAAAAAAGAAAAAGAAAACCTAGAGTACTAGGCAGCCAGTCTGACTAGTAACAGCCCTGATAAGTAGGAGCGGGGTCATTGGGCTATTCATGATAAAGGAATTGGATTTTGATGTCCATACAGGGCAGAACTGAGATTACTATATTAAATAGATGACTTCACAGGAGTGCAAGCCAAGTGCAGAAAAAAAATCTCTACTTACCAGAGCAAGAAACTAAGAACTTTTTCTTTATCGGGGTCTAAGAGGGATTTAAAAAAATAAAGTGTCCCATAATAAATCAAATTATTGGGTCTAGGTTCTTGAACAAATTTGAGGTCTAAATTGATACTATGTGTGATTTCAGAAACTCAAAGCCAAGGGACAGTTACATTTNGGATTTAAAAAAATAAAGTGTCCCATAATAAATCAAATTATTGGGTCTAGGTTCTTGAACAAATTTGAGGTCTAAATTGATACTATGTGTGATTTCAGAAACTCAAAGCCAAGGGACAGTTACATTTCAAGTGTTCAATAGCCACATGTTGCTAGTGGCTGTTGTATTGAGGAAAAAAAAGCAGGTCTAGAGTATAACATAGGTACACAATCTTGCTAACATATGTGTAGGTCATCCTCAAAGAGCATAGTAATCACAGATCCTAAGCATGAACAGAGAGAGGTAGAAAAGTATCCTAAAGGAGATACTAGTTCATATGACTTTGAATTGCTATTGGACATATATTGGTCACATGCAAAATTATTCCTCAACTTATCCCTCACGACTTCAGGTAATAAAATCTCTGAAGTCCCACATGAGGCTGCCAAATCTAAATCATACACATCACAGCATGCTGAAGAATTCAGCTGGAAGTGTGTGTTCCTGTCTCTGGATCCACACAGCATGATTATTCAACTACACTTTTGGTTGTTAACACTACATCTTCTTTATTTTCCAATTTTATTCTTGGGACTAGCTTTATCGTTCTATTTTATTGAATTTGGGTTTATCAGTTCCCTCAAAATCTTGCTGGAGTTGAAATAAAAAGACTACTGTCAAATAATAAAATATTCATAACACTAAATTACAAAGAAGAAAATACAGATGCTAGAGGAATATCTTTTTTTAAAAAGGAGAAAAAAAAAATAAAACCAATACAGGAAGTCCTGTAGGGCTTGTATAGTATATGTAGGGTTTGTATAGAATATGCCATCAAACTTTCTGAAAACCAATGTAAAAGACAAACAATTTGAGTTTAATAATTCTTATAGTTTTAATGAAGTAACATTTTTTCTTTAAAGGAGAAAATTTCTTATTAGTAAAATTCACTTTTTATATAATATATGGAAATACATACACATTTTAAAATTAAGTACAAATTCCTCTAGGGCAAGTGGTTTATTTCATAGGAATACTACTAATACTAAAAAATGATAATCAAATGAATTTGTTGATTCATAAAGTGAAAAATTAGGATAAGTAGTACCTAAACCATGTCTTTTGGAGAGTATGCAATTACTACTATAAAAACCAAAGCCAGAAACTCTATAATTCAATAGTGGGTCAGTTCTGTTAATTTCAGTCACTCTGTCATGTCCGACTCTTTGCGGCCCCATGAACTGCAGCATGCCAGGCTTCCCTGTCCATCACCAACTCCAGGAGCTTACTCAGACTCATCCATTGAGTCAGTATGCCATCCAACCATCTCATCCTCTGTCATCCTTTTCTCCTCCTGCTCTCAATCTTTCCCAGCATCAGGGACTTTTCCATTGAGTCAGTTCTTCATATCAGGTGGCCAAAATATTGGAGCTTCAGCTTTAGCATCAGTCCTTCCAATGAATATTCAGGACTCATCTCCTTTAGGATGGACTGGTTGGATCTCCTTGCAGTCCAAGGGACTCTCAACAGTCTTCTCTAACACCACAGTTCAAAAGCATCAATTCTTTGGTGCTCAGCTTTCTTTATACTTAGCATAAGGTTTTCAAAATGTTTATGTCATTATATGTATCAGAATTTCATTCCTTTTAAAAATTAAATAATTTTTTATTTCATGTGTATACCACATTCCATTTATCCATTTATCCACTGATGGACATTTGAGCTATCCCTCTTTTTGGCTACTGTGAATAATGCTGTTATGAATATTGGTGTACATATATCCTGAGTGCCGGCTTTCCATTATTTTGGGTACATGCCTGAAGAGGAATTTCTGGATCTTCTTTTTTTTTTTTTTGAGGAACCATCATACTGTATACTACAGTGGCTATACCATTTTACATTCCCATCAGGAAAGCATAAAGGTTTCAATTTCTCCACATACTTGACAACATTTGCTACTTTCCGCTTATTGTTTATTTTCTATAATGGTCATTCTAATTAATGAGAAGTAATATTTCACTGTGGTTCAATTTGCATTTTATTAGTAGTGTTGTGTAACATCTTTTATTGTGCTTGATCCCACTATTTTTGTCATAGTTATTGTTTAATTTGAAATTTCATCCACAGTAAAAGTTCTCTAATATAAATGGCCTTAACAATATTTTTAATACATTCTATAAAATAAATATGACTTTTATTCTTGATGTCCAAGCATATCACTTGTTTGGCACTATGAAATGCCTAGAATACATTTAGTAAACTAAAATATATGTTATAAAAATTAAACTGTTTGAATTAAGATTGAGATACAACAAAAACATTCTACCATTATTGTTCATTTTTTAGTGACAGCTTTTACAATACCACCAAGAGAGTCATTTATCACCTTCAAAATTCACACCAATTTCCTCCTGAGTGAACTTAAATATATTAGTCATATTCCTAATATGTTTCACACACTGTGGTGCAAGCTGTTGTTTACTGCATGATTAAGGTAAAGGGACACCAAATTATGAATATTTAAGTTGCCATCTGCTTTCCTATCCAGCATCACTTTCCATTTTTAAAAGCACCATGGAGACCTTTATCTGAGATTGTTATAGAAAAAAATACCTTAAACAATACAAAAGCTGTGCTTATCAACCTTAACACTTGCAGAATTAAACTCTGCTCTTTCAGATTCAGTCTGATGATCTGTTAACATATTTCACTTATACAGATAACGTGGCTGGGGAAGTACCTCTTTTAATCACTTTCACTTCACTTGGACTTCATAGACTCCAGTTTTTTAAATCTATATCATGAATTGAAATCTCTAGGGGGGACCTGAGACAGATTTTCACCTATTTGGGCCAATAAATATTGTGTTACAAATAAGTAGCGGCTCCATAAGGAAGTCGGCATGAGATATAGGTGGGTAAACAACTGGGCCACAATTTCAACATGCCCAGAAAAGTGTAAAATTTGTAAAACATATTTCTTCTTTAAAGCTGAACCCTCCCTCAATGGTTAAAGCAAAGGGTGGTTGACATTTGTAAGGGAGCTACACAGTAAACAGAGTTAAGTTTGCTACTTGGTCTTCACACTAGATAAAAATAATGCACAGAAAAAATTCTCAGTCAGTGTTAGAGAATGTCTTAACATCATTTGAGGTCGATTCNAGCCTAACAATACTGAAAGACCAGCTAAAGATCTGAAAGTTTAAGCACCATGCCAGCACACAGTTAATCACAGGATAGTGGCAGGAATTCAAACCTAGGTCCATCGACTGTCAGAGGCTGAGCTCTTAAGCACTCTGCCACACTGCTGTAGAAATTGACTGCAATCTGAAACCAAATTGATGTTCTTGACTCTGAATAAGACAGTGCTCCAAATATTTCAAATTATGCTTGCAGAATATGTTTCCTCAGTTTAAATTATCTTCAAAGAGTCTTTATCTGCTAAAAATATCTTTTTATGCACTTTATGTGATAAAGCAGAAATAAATACTTTGCATTTTTGAAGTTGATACCAAATTTACTCAGGTACTTGGAAAAGAATTTTAACATGCAATTGTAAAAGGTACACATTTCCAAACACCATAACAGTTCATAAACAAACACAATGAATAAAACATTAATTGTTAAAATGTGTTACATTTCTATTCATATTACTGATAACTTTAAAAGGAAAAGAAAACAATAGTTTAAATTTCCTAAATATTTCCTGGAAATATGGAATATACATTTACTCTTACCAAAGTGTGTATGTGTGTGTGCATGCGCACACGCATGTGTGCACATAAAAGTGAAACTTATTTTCTTGGTAAATAAAACANACACACACACACACAGTCTTGTTAGACTGTCTCAACAACCCTTTTAAAAAGTATTATTTTTAGCCTAACAATACTGAAAGACCAGCTAAAGATCTGAAAGTTTAAGCACCATGCCAGCACACAGTTAATCACAGGATAGTGGCAGGAATTCAAACCTAGGTCCATCTACTGTCAGAGGCTGAGCTCTTAAGCACTCTGCCACACTGCTGTAGAAATTGACTGCAATCTGAAACCAAATTGATGTTCTTGACTCTGAATAAGACAGTGCTCCAAATATTTCAGATTATGCTTGCAGAGTATGTTTCCTCAGTTTAAATTATCTTCAAAGAGTCTTTATCTGCTAAAAATATCTTTTTATGCACTTTATGTGATAAAGTAGAACTAAATACTTTGCATTTGTGAAGTTGATACCAAATTTACTCAGGTACTTGGAAAAGAATTTTAACATGCCATGTAAAATGTACACATTTCCAAACACCATAACAGTTCAGAAACAAACACAATGAATAAAACATTAATTGTTAAAATGTATTACATTTCTACTCATATTACTGATAACTTTAAAAGGAAAAGAAAACAATAGTTGAAATTTCCTAAATATTTCCTGGAAATATGGAATATACATTTACTCTTACCAAAGTGTGTATGTGTGTGTGCATGCGCACACGCATGTGTGCACATAAAAGTGAAACTTATTTTCTTCGTAAATAAAACATTCCTTTAGAAAACAAAAATAATCCATTTAGCATCAAACATAAAGAGAATATTTAAATTGTTTTACATATGTGTAATCTCTAATCCCAAGAAACTGTTTAAAGATTTTTTTGTACAGGTTTTCAAACTGTGCATGATCACAAAGATGATATGGGTTATCCACAGCCCAAAAACCATTGGCCTCTCTTCTAGAGTCTAGTCAGCACTAGCAACAGCATACCTGTCTTCATTAATGGTTTCTACACCATTTACCAAAGGTCTTTGCTTTAAAACTGGCCATGGCCTTGAAGTAAAAATTACCCCCAAATATGTATCATATACAGCAGGAGAGGAACACAAGGGAGCACAGGTAAACTCTTCTTGGTAGGAGGGCTAAAGACGAGACAGTGAGGAAATGTCTGAACTGACATTGAGCCCTCCTACCAAGAAGAGTTTATCCATGCTTCCCTGTGTTCCTCTCCTGCTGTATATGACTCTTTGCATCTGTCACTCCATTTCACCTGAACCAGATGCTTCTCGAGGACAAGAAACCAATTTGATTCATCCAGGTATTTCCCAGGACATAATTCAATATGTGGTACATTGCAGGTGTTTGCTCAACTTTAACAATAAAGGACATAATTTACTTGACTTTGAAGTGAGCTTGTATTCCAGAAGCTTTGGTGATAGAGACTTTTGAAGGAACTTTTCAAATTTCCAATTATACCTGAATCATAATCTGAATGCAAAATTACCCAGGAACATTTTTATATCATAGCTTTTTTTTTTTAATTTGCCCCAGTCATTTCATGTTTTTGTTGCTCCTGGTACTACTATCTGATGTAAAAATTATACTACCAACATTACTCATGTGTATGTGTGCTAAAATGCTTCAGTCATGTCCAACTCTTTGTGACCCTATGGACTGTAGCCTGCCAGGCTCCTCTGTCCATTCTCCAGGCAAGAATACTGGATTGGGTTGCCATGCCCTCCTCTTGGGGATCTTTCCAACCCAGGAATCGAACCCACATCTATTGCATCTCGGATATTTCTCAAAGTGCTTTATTATTAATTAACCCAACATTTCTGGGGTAAATTGAGCAGAAAACTGTGACCAGATTATTAAAGAAGAAACTGAGTCACAGTATATAGATATTATTTATCTAAAGAAATGTAAAATGACTGTTAGAGACAGGCTATGATTCACGTAACCAGAAACCTACAAAATCTTATAAGGTAAAAATTTGAATTTGGATAGGAGCATGTTAGTCATGATAGATGAATGGTACATGAAGGACAAATCTTTATTAAAGTTAGTGAGAAGCTCACTTAGATAACTTCATCTTTGAAAATACCAGTCCTCTTGTTAAAGGGAATAAAGAAATAAATGGAGTTAATAAAAGAAATAGGGGGAAAATACCAAATGGATTCAATTTCTGAGGCCCTGTAGATACACCTAATGTGAAGGACAACCATATGTTAGACTGACAATCTGTTTTTAAAGTGAAATCAAGAGTATATTAAAAAGTTAGTAAATGTAGACCTTAGCTAGATAAAAATTTGTGTCACACATAAAAAAACAGTATCATGCTATTGGAAGTAATGATATCATAGAAATAAAAAATTTAGTTATTTTATTTATAGATGTGCTTTTGCATATATTTATTTTAACATACACACAAACAGCCAAATTAATTCTACCTAAATATAGAAAATCATNGTCACACATAAAAAAACAGTATCATGCTATTGGAAGTAACGATATCATAGAAATAAAAAATTTAGTTATTTTATTTATAGATGTGCTTTTGCATATATTTATTTCAACATACACACAAACAGCCAAATTAATTCTACCTAAATATAGAAAATCATTAAAATTATAGAAATCACTGAAAATATCTATTGGTTTCCAGCTGGCTACAGATGTATAGAAAGCCTAAAGGTCAACCCATAATATTAATTGTATTAATACATACTAATGCTATAACATAAAAATGAATAACATAATGCTTTCATAGACCTTGAAATATTTTGAAAAATTGTACATTAGGAAGGATATAATATATCAACTAATAATAAAAAGAAATAGGTAAGTATTAGTTGCTCAGTCGTGTCCAACTCTTTGTGACCCCATGGACTGCAGAGCATCAGGCTCCACTATCCATGAGATTTTTCAGGCAAGGATACTGGAGTGGGTTGCTCTTTCCTTCTCCAGGGGATCTTCCCAACCCAGGGATCGAACCAGGTCTCCTGCACTGCAGGCAGATTCTTTACCGACTAAGCTACAAGGGAAGCCCAAAAAGAAATACATGTACAGATCAAANGCAAGGATACTGGAGTGGGTTGCTCTTTCCTTCTCCAGGGGATCTTCCCAACCCAGGGATCAAACTAGGTCTCCTGCACTGCAGGCAGATTCTTTACCGACTAAGCTACAAGGGAAGCCCCAAAAGAAATACATGTACAGATCAAATCATGACTGTTAATTTCACAATAAGGTCAAATCTTAAGCACCAGAATAAACCTGGCCTCTAATCCCTAGCACTTAAGACAAAACTGAGAAATCCTTTCTTTATGGGGTCAGGAAAAGATCCTGCTTTGTGTAGT
Organism: Neotragus pygmaeus; assembly: GCA_006410875.1. NCBI lineage: Eukaryota > Metazoa > Chordata > Mammalia > Artiodactyla > Bovidae > Neotragus > Neotragus pygmaeus. The sequence continues at coordinate 1,014,347 of SJYV01025528.1, forward strand.
CTATATGACAAGTCACAATTGGACTTGTTACAGTATCCAGAAATATGGGGTATGCTGTCAACCTGGGCCATAACTACTTGCAGGATTTTTCAACCTTGACACCGTTAATATTTTTGACTGTTAAACGTTTGTTGTGGGAGGGCTATACCGTGCACAATAAGATGTTTAGCANTTGGACTTGTTACAGTATCCAGAAATATGGGGTATGCTGTCAACCTGGGCCATAACTACTTGCAGGATTTTTCAACCTTGACACCGTTAATATTTTTGACTGTTAAACGTTTGTTGTGGGAGGGCTATACCGTGCACAATAAGATGTTTAGCAGTATTTGTGGCTTCTCCAACCAGAAGAAATAATATGCCATTTCTGGGTCTCTGAAATGGTCTCTAGACATTGTTCGGTGTCCATTGAAGGGCACAGTTGCCCCCTGTTGATAAGTACTGACAAAAAGATACACACACATACAGACACATTCACTTGTATATGCCTTTTAAACAAAGACCCCTCAAACGTAATTCAAATTATTTCAAACATACAAAATTGAACTCCAGTCAGCCAATCATTTGGTCTATTAATCAAGAATTCTGTAGTCTAAAAGAAAGGAATGGTCCTCCACATGGGCAAATCTAATCCTCTCATGTCTCAGATGACAAAGCTAAGACCCATACTNTTTCAAACATACAAAATTGAACTCCAGTCAGCCAATCATTTGGTCTATTAATCAAGAATTCTGTAGTCTAAAAGAAAGGAATGGTCCTCCACATGGGCAAATCTAATCCTCTCATGTCTCAGATGACAAAGCTAAGACCCATACTGGAGGTGAAAGTTAAAGTCCCTCAGACAGACTGCAGCAAAACCAGCAGACCAACTCTTTCTATATTTACATATATCTTTCTTTTTGGAAATCAAGTATTTAATTTCAAGCATTATTTCCTAGAAGAAATTGCCCTCCTTTTCTTTAGATTATAGCAAAGTCTATAACAGCTTAAATAAAAGAGCAATGAACTGATGAGAGCTGCCATGGAGCTGAACATTCCGGCTAATATAATTAAGTGTACTTGTCTGTAGACTTGACATTGGCTGAGGAAAGGCAACTGATAGGTAACAGTGAATTTCAGAGTAGAAAACTGAGTAAGAAAAAATGATCTGAAATCCCTTTTTTGGTTAAGAGTGCCTTGTCTGCTTCTCTATTTAGAGCATGTGTAATTTATACAGCTTTGATTATTGTGCTTACTGACATGATTTTTTCCCAGATAAAGTAGATGGGCTTTCTGTTCAGCTTTGAAAACATCTTATTTGCCTTATTAGCAATAATTTTGCCATTATTCTAATCAAATTNCTTGTCTGCTTCTCTATTTAGAGCATGTGTAATTTATACAGCTTTGATTATTGTGCTTACTGACATGATTTTTTCCCAGATAAAGTAGATGGGCTTTCTGTTCAGCTTTGAAAACATCTTATTTGCCTTATTAGCAATAATTTTGCCATTATTCTAATCAAATTCCAATTCCAACTTTATAGACATCCTGCAATGATGAAGATTTAGAATGCTAGTGTTCAAAATGTAGTTCACATGAATATTTAGGCAGACACAAGTGCCCACTTGTCCTATTTTTACATTCAAATCGAGGAAGTAAGAGAAAATGCTGGGGTGGAGAGCTGACACTCAGTGCATGCACATTGTGCAGNTTTAGAATGCTAGTGTTCAAAATGTAGTTCACATTAATATTTAGGCAGACACAAGTGCCCACTTGTCCTATTTTTACATTCAAATCGAGGAAGTAAGAGAAAATGCTGGGGTGGAGAGCTGACACTCAGTGCATGCACATTGTGCAGGTTGGGTCACAGATAAGGGAAAGTAAGCTGGTTAGACTACCAAAGTGTTAGAGACCAGAAGTGAATATCATTAGCACAATGGTGAAGTCAAGATCCACAGAGGAGTAAGGGATGTCCTGTGATTTTTCTCTATCATATTTAGAATCTCAGTCCTAAAGCTGTAAAGAGCCATTTGTTTTTTGTGATTCTTACTGACAGAACACTGGCATTAGGTAGATAGATTTTGGTAAGCACCATCTCTANTCAACAAGTACTTGAAAACTTTGCTTGGCAAAGACTAAAAATCTATGGAGAGAAATCACAATGCTACTATTTTCATTCTTCCAATGTTAAATAATCTCATTTTCCCCTGTGCTACATTAAGAAACAAAAATATTATGCTTTGTTTTAGGTGTGTGTTTCATAATGTTTCACAATGATTCATGTTAGTTTCATATCACTCAATAACTAAAAAAGAAAAAAAAAAAAGAACTGACCACAGATCTGGAAACATTTCAGAAATCATAGAATGGTCTAGTTTAGTAACTTTTCCAATATTTGAGCCCTGGTCTTGTAACATTTCAGTCAAAGTGAACTAGCAAACATCACTTTTTGAAACAGTTAATGTCACCAGTGAGCAGATACACTATTTTAGACAATCTTTTCTTAGGTCAAACCCAAATCTACTGCCCTCTAACCTCCAACTTCAGGTCCTGGTTTATTAATTCATTTCATTTATTTCCCCCTTTGCATTTTCCTTCTAAGTATTTGAAAACAGATATCACACAGTTCTTGTGCCCTACCCCTATTTTTTGGAAAGACCTCCCCAACAGAACATATCCTTCCGTCCTTGTCAGATACACTACCTTTCCCTTTCCAATCACACACTCCTCTGAACCTGGCCTAGGCTGCTTACATACATATTCAAAAAATGAAAAAAGGCTAAAACTGAAAGTGAAGTCGTTCAGTCGTGTCTGATTCTTTTGACTCCATGGACTGTAGCCTACCAGGCTCCTCCGTCCATGGGATTTTCCAGGCAATAGTACTGGAGTGGATTGCCATTTCCTTCTCCAGGGGACCTTCCCGACCCAGGGATCAAACCTGGGTCTCCCGCATTCTAGACAGACGCTTTTACCGTCTGAGCCACCNTAGCCTACCAGGCTCCTCTGTCCATGGGATTTTCCAGGCAATAGTTCTAGAGTGGACTGCCATTTCCTTCTCCAGGGGACCTTCCCGACCCAGGGATCAAACCTGGGTCTCCCGCATTCTAGACAGACGCTTTTACCGTCTGAGCCACCAGGGAAGTTTACACAGTACCAGCTGGCATGTCTTATTCACTAGAGTGGAGTGTGATAATCATGAATCATTCAAGATTCTAAATGTCTGTTAATAAATGTCTGCTGCATTATCATCCATACACTGTTAATGCCCTCAGCCTAATTGTTTGCTTTTCTTAGGAGAAGGTTATGTATTAAGACAAAATGGACCAAGCAAAGGTGCCAGACGAGATCTGATGCTGGGAGAGTGGGCAGTCTCTTACTTAATGTGTATTCTAATTGTAAAACATGCACAAGTTTTTTAAATCCTGGAGACACTACAGATACTGTGTCTGAGAAGTGTCAGTTGGCTTTTTTGTTATGCACATAAAACAAATCTTTCTTTTGAACTATTCTTTTAACCCAGACAGCATGGGACCACATTATTAGACATTATGCTATGCATTTTTAGGTCACATTACTACTCTATCTTATGATCACATCATATATTATCATTTATTTCCCCCAAACACAATATTTAGGTTAATTTGTTAAATTTTATGTATTCATATAAAGCTTAAGGTTTTTTTTTTTTTTTTCCAAATAAAGTGAGGGGTATAAAATAAATATAATTCCATTTTAAACACAATAATAGCCTCTAGGTAAGAATTGCATATTCACATGTTTTTATTATGTAACATATTTCAAAAGTAATATAAGGAGTTTGGAGGGAAAAAAGCCTTAAATATATAAAGAAAAAAATTCCTCCTTTATTCATTATAATTTTATTCACAAAAATAACCACAGCTAAAGATTAACATCTATCTCCTTAATTTATTTTCCATGCATCTTTTCTTTCTTTCTTCTATACAGTCATTAATCCTTTATACCTTTCTCTTTATTCTCCTACCTATCAGGCAGTCATATATCTTTAAAAATAAATGGGTTGAACTATATCTCATCTGTTATATACATGTAGTTCATTTTTTTTTTAAAGCAGCAAAATATTCTAAGGAACTAATTAAGTTTTTAGCCACTTTCTTATCTGTAGAACTTTAGTTTTGCTTCATTGTTATAAATAATGTTGTAAGAAATATCATTTTGAAAATTCCCAGGAGAGGTATTGCTAGGTAAAAGCTTTCATGTTAAAATTATATTAGAAAATATAACAAAAAAAGTGAAAATCATACTTTTACAAAGAGTATCCAATAGTATTTTTAGTATACACACTCTGCTATGGATATCCATGATCTCTCTATTGGATAAATCGGCCTTAAACTGCTCCACTTTCTTGAAAATTTTATATCACTTCAAATTGTATGGATGAAATACTCAGGTCCCTCTCATGTTTAGTGCTCAGCCTAGTCAGTCTCCCAGGAAAAAATGTGGCCTGTAACAATCCACTGGTGATAAAAGTATCCGCTGCCTCGTTCACCACCATCCTTCTCTTTCCAACACTTTAGGAAAAATAAAAGTAACTACAATGCAAGGCAGAGAAACTTTAGTTTTAGGCAACAGTATTTTATGAGGCAAGAATAAATAATCCTGAGCAAATGATGTAGCTTCCACAGAAGTTTTAGCAGAGAAGGAATGATGACTGTATAAATCAGCTACCACCAATTCATTTTTGTCATTAAAATACATTTTTGAATCTCTAACATATATACATAAACATTATTAGATATTATATATTCTTCTGGACTATTTTAAATTTTAACTATATTTATNTTTTAGCAGAGAAGGAATGATGACTGTATAAATCAGCTACCACCAATTCATTTTTGTCATTAAAATACATTTTTGAATCTCTAACATATATACATAAACATTATTAGATATTATATATTCTTCTGGACTATTTTAAATTTTAACTATATTTATTTTTTGTTATTTTAAAACACAACCCACTAGGAAAAAACAATATGTAATATTGAAGCAAAGGTAACAAAGTGACAAGAAAGGAATAATTTGAAGAAATAGACTTCTAAGAGACACAACAGTAGACTTTTTTGAAACTTATTGAGGAATAAATGACAGATATAAATGTGCATTTTTAAACTGTACAATGTGATGATTTGATATATAAATACAAGAACATTACAATTAAAACATCCATCAACTCACATAGTTAACTTTTCTTCTGCGTGGCAAAAGGCTTAAGCTCTCTCAGCAGCTTTCAAGTATACAATACCATGCTATTAACTAGAGTCACTATGATGTTTATTGTATCCCCTGAACTTATTTTTCTTATAACTGAAAATTTATACTCTTTAATCTGTTTTTGTGTTAACTGCTCAGTCATGTCTGGCTCTTTGCAACCCCATGGACTGTATAGCCTACTAGGCTCCCCTGTCCATGGGATTCNAACTTATTGAGGAATAAATGACAGATATAAATGTGCATTTTTAAACTGTACAATGTGATGATTTGATATTTGTATTTGACACTGTGGAATGATTACCAATACAATTAAAACATCCATCAACTCACATAGTTAACTTTTCTTCTGTGTGGCAAAAGGCTTAAGCTGTCTCAGCAACTTTCAAGTATATAATACCATGCTATTAACTAGAGTCACTATGTTTATTGTATCCCCTGAACTTATTTTTCTTATAACTAAAAATTTATACTCTTTAATCTGTTTTTCTGTTAACTGCTCAGTCGTGTCTGGCTCTTTGCAACCCCATGGACTGTATAGCCCACTAGGCTCCCCTGTCCATGGGATTCTCCAGGCAAGAATACTGCAGTGGGTTGCCATTCCTTTCTTAGGGGATCTGCCTGACCCAGGGATTGAACCCAGGTCTCCTGCATTGCAGGCAGATTCTTTACAATCTGAGCTACCAGGGAAGCCGCTATTCTTTGATCTACTTAACCCATTTTACCCCTTCCCCGAGCCTCTGGCAGTCACAATATTGTCTTTTGTTCCTTTGAAACTGCCTTTTTTAAAAAATAGCATATATAAGTAATACCATAAAATATGTGTTTTTAATCTGTCTGGTTAATTTCACTTAGCATAATGCCCTCCAGTTTCACACATGAGAGAGTTTTCTTCCTCAAAAGTATTTCATTATGTGTGTGTGTATGTGTGTGTGTGTGTGTATGCATGCAGTCTATAGGGGATTCTAAATAGATCCTGTCATCTACAAATGGAAATAATTTTACTTCTTTTTGATCTGGATTTTTTTTTTTTTTCCTTTTTCTTGACTAACTGCTATGAGCAGAACTTCCAGTACTTGGTGGAATAGAAAAGGCATGAGTAGGCATCTTGTCTTGTTCCTGATTTTAGAGCAAGGCTATTAGCTCTTCACCACTGAGCATTATGTTAGCTGTGGGCATGTCATGCATGGTCTTTACTGTGTTGAAGAACATTGCTTCTACCAAATCTGCTGAGAGTTTTATCATGAAAAGATGTTTAATTTTACCAACTGCTTTTTCTGCATCTATTGAAATNTTTCCTTTTTCTTGACTAACTGCTATGAGCAGAACTTCCAATACTTGGTGGAATAGAAAAGGCATGAGTAGGCATCTTGTCTTGCTCCTGATTTTAGAGCAAGGCTATTAGCTTTTCACCACTGAGCATTATGTTAGCTGTGAGCATGTCATGCATGGTCTTTATTGTGTTGAAGAACATTGTTTCTACCAAATCTGTTGAGAGTTTTATCATGAAAAGATGTTTAATTTTACCAACTGCTTTTTCTGCATCTATTGAAATGATCTATGATATTTGCCCTTTATCTGGTTAATGTGGTGTATCACAATAACTGACATATCCTTGCATTCTAGGGATGAATCTCATTTGATTACACTGTATGATCCTCTCAATGTATTCTTAAATGGTATTCTAGTATTTTGTTGAGGATTTTACATCATGTTGATAAGGGATATTGGCTTGTAATGTTCTTGTCTTATAATGTCCTTGTCTGGTTTCAGTATCAGGATGATGAAATATTCTCCTTTATAATTTATAATTTTATTAATTTGAGCCATCTCTCTTTTTTCTTAGGCTAGCGAAGTTTTCTGATTGAGTTTTTGCAATTTTTTCCCCATTTGGGTACTCTGAATATGTCATTTTACTCTCTTCTAGACTGCAAGGTTGCTACTGAGAAATCAATAAAATAATCTTAACAGAATCCCCTTCTGTGTGATGAGCCATTTTTTGTGCTTTCAAAATTCTTAGTCTTAGATGGCTGACAGCGTGGTTAATATGTTTTGGTTAAGTTCTTTTTGAATGAATCAGTTTAGTTAAGTTCTCTTTGAGGACATGTCTCTCCCTGATCTGGTAAGTTTCAGACATTATTTCTTTAAAGAAGTTTTCTGTCCCTTTCTGTCTCTCTTCTCCTTAATATTCCCATAATGTGAATATTTTCTGTCTGATGGTGTCCCATAATTCACATTGGCTTTTCTCACTGTTTTGCATCTTAATATTTTTTTCTCCTCTAACTGGATAATATCAAGGTAGCTGTCTTCAAGTTCACAGATTCTCTTCTGCCTATTTAAGTTTATTGTTGAAACTCTTTATTGTACTTTTAATTTAATTCATTGAATTATTCAGCTCTAGAATTTTTTTCATATTTTTAATATAATTTATCACTCTTTTCTTAACTTTTTTTTTTTGTACATTGTTTTTCAAAGTTCACTGAGCTGTCTATCTCCATTCTCTTAAATCTCATTGAGCTTCCCTAAAATAATCACATTGAGCTTTTTGTTATTTTTTCAGGTAACTCACATATCACCAATTCTTTAGGGTTTGTTAGTAGAAAACGATCACACCCCTTTTGTGGTGTCACGTTTCCTTGTTTTCTCACATTTCTATTGATTTTGCATGGATTTCTGTATATTTGAAAGAGTCATCTCATTCGGCCTTTTCAGACTGGCTTCAGTGTGGACAGACTTTAAAGTCTGTCCTGAAGGTGGCTGGAAGGATGCCATCTGGGAAGCATGCATCTTCATCGGTTGGGGTCATCATTCGTGCAGACTGCAGCTCTAGGACGACAGGGTACACCGGTGGCTCGGGCCTAGGGTACACGGTGCAAAGTGGCACAGCCTGACATGCTGAGTCAAAGTCCCCACTCTGGCCCAGAGGGCAGTGAGAAAACAGCTGTAGCTTGTCTTCTGCAGTGGCCTAGTAATGACATGTGTTGGGACCTAGAGGTCCTGCTGTTAAAACTGGAAAATCAGCCAGGTGGATCTTGACAATAATCTGCGTCCGGCACTTGGGGAAGTGGGGGTGTCAGAGCAGTAGAGGCTGCCGCAATATGGATAGGACAAAGCCACAACCTGGAACCTGGCAGGGGCATAGAGCAGTGGCAGCTCTGGCCCCAGACAGGGCCAGGCACCATGGCAACCCAACCCTAAAGGGCTCGGCATTTGGGCCCCTGGGGGCAGGTCTCACTGCAGAGACAACTCTGGTCCAGGGCCTGTGGGAGTCCTCAGCAGCACATGCTGCAAATGTCCACACTGGTTTGCTGGGGTTCTTCCACTCTCCTTTTTCCCATTACATGGGGTGAAATTCCTCCAAGAGTCTCTCTCCTGGCACCAAGATGCTCTGGCCTGGAGGATGCTGTTGTTTAGTCACTCAGTTGGGTCCAACTCTTTTGCGACCTCATGGACTGCAGCCCATCAGGCTCCTCTGTCCATGGAATTTTCTGAGCAACAATAATTGAGTGGGTTGCCATTTCCTTCTCCAGGGGATCTTTCTGAGCCAGAGATTGAATGTGTGTCTCCGCATCTCCTTCATTACAGGTGGATTTACCACTGAGCCACCCTCATGAAGGATGGGATGATGTAGATAAACTGCTTCATATACATTTCTTTGCCATCATCCTCATATCTGAGATCACAGGGTGTTTGTTGCTATTCTGCTGTAGTCTAGATTTTCCCTGAGTTACTTACTTTCATTAGTTTCAAGTTGTTCATTTTTTATTGTTTTTGTGGGAGATGTAAGCTTTGGGTCCTCCTACCCTTCCATTTTATTTTTTAAGATTAATTCATATGAGTTAAATATAATATGTAACAATGTTAAGCAAATATAACAGGCAATATATAAAGTTTCCTTGTAGATGAGCATAGTTATCAAATAACAAAGCAATCATATTTCCCAAATATTGTTTATCAACTAGTCTCAGCATTTCCACAAGGCACTGCCACTTAGTTGCACAGTTGTAACATTACAGCACTTCTCTCAGTAAATGCTCCTTACATGAATATAAGTTATGATGACTGATGCCTAAGCTAAAATTTGCTTTAAGTAACACTGGAACATCCTTTTTCTCCCAGTTTTCTCTGCTACTATTCTAGGCAAAACAATTATATTTCTTTCAATTCTTTTCCTCTGGAGAAACTTTCCACAGACAGGGGGAGCTATGTATACAAGCAAAACATCCATAGTAAAAAACAGAAAAAAAAAAAAAAAAAACTTTGATTTTTTTTTTTTACACGATATTATACAAAAGACGGCATGTATCATTTGAATTTTTAATATTTTTAAAACTCATAATTCTTATGATGCTTCATCAAAATAATAGTCTTATATATCCATAAAAAAACATACCCTAGAGTTTCTCTTTCCAAATAGTGTTGCCATTCTAACCAAATTTTACTATCAAGTGCTTCATACATGGTTAGTCTGAGTTGAAATATTCCATAAATACAAATTACAACATATTTTTAAAGGAATATAAAATATATAATTAATAATTCTCATATTGGTAACATGATGTAAATGCTTAAATTTACATTGGATTGAGTAGCATCTTTTATTAAAATTAATTTTACCTTTTTTAAAAAAAATTCAGTGTGGTTACTAGGCAATTTGGGGCTTCCCTGGTGGCTCATCAGGAAAGAATCTGCCTGCCAACACAGGAGATGCAAGTTTGATCCCTGGGTCAGGAAGATCCCCTGGAGAAGGAAATGGCACCCTATTCTTGCCTGGGAAATTGCCATGGACACAGGAACTTAGCAGGCTACACTTCATGGAATCACAACAGAGTCAAACGTGACTTAGCAACTAAACAACAACTAGACAATTTAAACTTCTTATTTGAATTTGTATCTCTTGTTATAGCTCAGATGAATAGCAATATTCTAGGGAGAACTCAGGATATTTTCAGGACTGTGGCCATACATAGATGGGAAATGGTATTTACAGGAATATAATTTACTCTCTCAATGCTAAATAATTAAAAAGTTTTCACATGTATAAATGAATCTGAGCAAACGGTCCCAACAGTGAGAATGTCATAGGGACATGAACACACTTTTAGAGTTTTAATTTATTAACTGAACTAAACCACTATCAGAATTGAGAGCACTAGAAATTATTTATTCTATTATCAACCCAAGTTTACATAGCATTAAAAATGAAAGGTATATGAATTGTGATTATTTACTAAAAATCTTCAAGAAGCAGAAGATATTAAGAAGAGGTGGTAAGAATATACAGTAGAAATATAAAAAAAAAATCTTCATGACCCAGATAAACATGATGGTGTGATCACTCACCTAGAATCAGACATCCTGGAGTCCAAAGTCAAGCGGCCTTGGAAAGCATCACTATGAACAAAGCTAATGGAGGTGATGGAATTCCAGTTGAGCTATTTCAAATCCTAAAAGATGATGCTATGAAAGTGCTGCAGTCAGAGGCCTGCAAATTTGGAAAACTCAGCAGTGGCCACAGTACTGGAAAAGGTCAGCTTTCATTCCAATCTCAAAGAAAGGCAATACCAAAAAATGCTCAAACAACTGCACAATTGCACTCATCTCATATGCTAGCAAAGTAATGCTCAAAATTCTCCAANACTCAGCAGTGACCACAGTACTGGAAAAGGTCAGCTTTCATTCCAATCTCAAAGAAAGGCAATACCAAAAAATGCTCAAACAACTGCACAATTGCACTCATCTCATATGCTAGCAAAGTAATGCTCAAAATTCTCCAAGTTAGGCTTCAACAGTATTTGAAACAAGAACTTCCAGATGTTCAAATTGGATTCAGAAAAGGCAGAGCAACCAGAGATCAAATTGCCAACATCCACTGGATCATAGAAAAAGCAAGAGAGTTCCCGAAAAATATCCACTTCTGCTTTATTGATTATGCCAAAGCCTTTGACTGTGTGGATCATAACAAACTGTGGAAATTCTTAAAGAGATGGGAATACCAGACGACCTTACCTGCCTCCTGAGAAATCTGCATGCAGGTCAAGAAACAACAGTTAGAACCAGGCATGGAACAACAGGCTGGTTCCAAAATGGGAAAGGAGTGTCTTGATTTGCATTTCTCTGATAATGAGTGATGTTGAGCATTTTTTCATGTGTTTGTTAGCCATCTGTANACAACAAAGAATGACCTAGCCCAGAGTATCAGTGGTGCTGTGGTTGAACAACCCTGACTCTACACCATGCTGTGGCCTTGACCTGATTGACAGGTACCTCGTGGTAAGTAAATATTGCATGTATTGTATGGTAAGTAAATGCTACGTGATAAATAATCTGTGCTCTGGAAGCAGCAAGAGTCAAGCCTGCCCTGGTTATCAGGGAAGGCTTCTGGGGGAGGTGCCACGGGGGTCCAGCCTGGGAGAGCAGACAGGCTTTGAGGAGATATAACCACGGAGGAGGAAGGACCTTACAGGCGGAAGAGACTTGCCTTAGCAAAGGCTGGAGGGCCAGAAGTTCAAAGTGTGGCTCAGAGTCAGCTAGAGAAGAGGGTTCCCAAAACTAGTCTTTCCCACACTTGCCTGATGATAATCACCTGAGCTGCTGCTTAGAACTATTAGCCGGGTAACCTGGGGAGAGTTGCTTAAGACCCTCATTTTCTCATATGTCAAGAGGGGATGAATAGGGTTAGCCTGTCTCACTGTGTGGCTGCAAGAAGTGTTCATAAATTAATGTACACTGGAAGGAGCTGAGGGGCGTGGCCTCCAGGACGGGCCATCCTAATCTCCTTTAATCCTCCCTGCAGATCCCTCAGNATTACTGTGATATTGAATGGTTTGCCTTGGAAACGAACAGAGATCATTGTGTCATTTTTGAGACTGCATTTACACATGGACAGTGTAAACTGAAAACTTCCTTTTAATTCCAGTATCTTTGTTATACATGTATATTTAAAATAGTCTCTTTATGTTTTTTAGGACTTTCTATGTCTTTCCCCGCTGGAGCTTATGAAGATGACTGGCCTTAGTTATCAAGGTGTCCATGAACTTCTGTGTGTGGTTAGCAGGGCCTGTGCACCACAGATGCAAACGGTATATATGTATTTCAGAGTTAAGGTTCGGTTATGATTTTTATTTTGAAAAGCTTCTGTGTTCTCTTTAATATCTTTTAGGGGATAAGGCAAAAGCAAAAATAGAGACAAACACCTCAAAAATACCAACCCTCACAATGTAAGAGTTAGTCCTCTAATGGGAATAAATTTATGTTGTTTATAAGCTCATGGGAGACAGTTACGGGAATGAGAGGTAACAGGAATTTTTTTTCTCTGTAGCTGGCAGTGTTATTTCAAAAGATCATCTTTCTCTTTTACTTGTTTGGGAAGGATTTGTGAACCTCATGGTTAAACTATAATATACTCTTAATTTTAGAATGTCCCTGTCTCTATAATACTAACTTTTACCATCATCATTTACTCTACATCTCAGAGTATGCATATTGGACTTATACTGACTTATTGATTNCTTTTACTTGTTTGGGAAGGATTTGTGAACCTCATGGTTAAACTATAATATACTCTTAATTTTAGAATGTCCCTGTCTCTATAATACTAACTTTTACCATCATCATTTACTCTACATCTCAGAGTATGCATATTGGACTTATACTGACTTATTGATTGAATGAATAATGCTTTAAAACGTATCCTCACTCCTAAGAGGAGGTAAAGCCTTTTGAAATAAGCCCAAATCAAGTTGTACTATTATTTCATACTTTCTGTGTCATGCCTTTAGCTTTTCAAAATGTAGGTTTAGTGCATGGTAGAAAATGTTTTATTTTCTCAGTGTAAGAGTTACCTGAAAGTCTGTCCAGTGTTTTGCAAATGTATTTATTTGTGTGGGTTGTAAACTACTTGCTATGTTATATTGAAATCTGGTAACCACTGAGCAATAAAGGAGGATCCAACTCTGTGGAGGAGGAAGGGATGAATATTAGTGTCATTTGAAACTTTGAAAACAATGAATAGATTGAGTATTTTCTTTTGTTCAGATTTGCTTGTGATCTAAGGAAAATACTTTAAAGGCAGAATCATCAGAAGGTGACTAAGAATTGGAATTAGAGATGGGCACTAGTGTTAGCTTTGTCATTGGATTCAACAAAGATAAGTAGCTTTGAACAGCTCACTTTGTTTTATGGGAGAAGTTAAAAAGTTAAAATCATATGTGATGATTTCATCAGGAGGTTCAAATTTCACTATTTTGAAAGTTGTAAAGCACCAAGAGAACCTTTTAGTTTGACATCTGTGATTCAATATGTATTGCATATTCTTAGTCAGATAATTAAGCAGGAGATGATGGCTAGGAAATTCACCTTCAATCTCCACGTCCTTCACCAGTTTCAGCTGCAATGTCACTGCCATTCCAATTGTCAATTCAAGGAGCCATCTTTCTCCTTTGTTGTACATTTATTTTCATAGCAGTCATTCTTTAGAGTCTNCCTGTAATGGGTAGGCTGTTTGTTTTTCTAGAATTTTGTCATTGGCATTGCTGCCTGTGTCTCTGAAGGGTCTTTGATCAAATGCACTCAGGTGTTGACTTGCCTTAGGTCTGCCACTAAACATAGTTGTCTAAAGTCACTTTCAGAAGCGTTTCTTGGACCACACACACACATACATCGGGGACCTTGTCTGGGGGCACTTTCAGTGAAGTGTACTTAAGTAGCTCCCAGTAGATCATGAATATCTCACACATAAAGAAACACGAACCATTCCTCTATGCATCCTTTTGACCTGACACATTATTGATGAGTTCTGGCTGTAAAGGCAAAATGAAATCTTATATCTGGCTCATACACAGAGCTCTACAGACCCACCAACCCAGGTAAGCCCAGTGCCTAATTTAGAAACAGGTGGGTCAAAAACCGGGAGGTTGGGCTTCATCTTCATCTTAGTGTCCCTGTAAGTCCTCTTCCAGCTCTAAGATTCTAGGATTCAATGAGTTTATCCTACTCATTCCATCAGTTCCTGTTAACTAATAGATCAACAAACATAGAAAAGTACCTTAGCAAGTATTGTGCTAGACACTGTAGGTGACACTAAAAGATTTGGACATACTTTCTGTATCCAAAGAGCAGCTCGGGATTCCAGAATTTACATGGAAGTGCAAAGGATCTGGCCAATACAATTTTGAAAAATAAAAAAGTGGGAAGATTTACACCACCTGGCTTCAAGACAATACAAAGCTATATAGCAAGCAAAACACTGGAGTACTGGTTTAAAGATAGACATATGTAGATTAACATAACACAAGAGAGTCTAGAGGTAGACCATATATACATCAATTGATTTTCAACCAAGGTGCAAAGGTAATTCGATGAGTAAAAGACAGTCTTTTCAAGGAATATTACTGGAACAACTGGATAATCAGATGCAAGGAAAAGAACCTCTCAGTCCTTACTTCATGCCATATAACAAAATTAATTCAAAATGGAAACAGACCTACATTTAAGAACTAAATTTATAAAATTTCTAAAAGAAAGCACAAAAGTTTTATGTATCAACCTTTTCTTTATGGCTTACCCTTTTTGTGTTCTAAAAATTTTTTAGAAAAGGGCAAGCCATAAAGAAAAGGTTGATAAGTTGAACTTCATCAAAATTTTAAAAGTTCCTCTTTGAATGACATTATTAAGAAAATGAGAAGGATTTGAGGAAGATGGAGAAGTAGAAAGTGCCAGAAATCTGTCTCCCCACACAGACAATAATCACACTGGCAGAAGCTGTCTGACGGAATTGTTTTGGAACTCTGGAGTCCATTGAAGGTTACAACTTCCAGCAGGACTGGACTGTGAATTGAGACAATTTTAATCAATCTCAGTTTTTAGCAGAGTAGCAGCCACTCATCTCCCACCCCAGCCATGTGGCAGGCAGCCATGCGGCAGGAGCAGATTGCATACTGTCTGACTCAGCACAGAGACTATGACCAAGTGAGACTTGTCCCTGCAATTCAGGGGTGGGTCAACATACAAAAGCCAATCAATGTTGTATACCACACTAACAGAATGAAGAAACAAACAAAAAGCCTACATGATCATCTCAACTGGTGTAGAAAAAGCATTTGACAAGTTAAAATGAAAACTACAAGATACCGCTTGAAAGAAATTAAATAATTTTTTTATAAATGGAAACTAATCCTATTATCATAGATAACAGGAAGACTTAATAGTGTTAAAATGTTAATACTTCCCAAAGTGATCTATAAATTCAATGCAGTCCTATTGAGAATCTCAAGGGACCTCCCCCAAAAGTCTAAACAATCTTGAAAAAGAACAAAACTGGGAGGATTCACACTTCCTGATTTCAAATTTTATTACAAACCTCCAGCAATCAAAAGAGTGTGGTAGTGGCATAAAGACAGACATACAGAACAATGGAACGGAACAGAAAGCTCAGAAACTCTCGCCTATACGTCAAATGATTTCTGACAAGAGTGCCAAGACTGTTCAATGAGGAAAGGACAGTCTTTTCAACAAATGGTGCTGGAAAAATTGGACATCCACATGTAGAAGAATGAAATTGGATGCTCACCTAACACTATATACAAAAATCAACTCAAAATGGATCAGAGACCTAGGGACTTACCTGGTGATCCATTGGTTAAGACTCTGTGCTTCCACTGCAGAGGGTAGAAGTTCAATCTCTGGTTGGAGACTAAGATCCCATATGCCTGCATGGCACAGTCAAAAAACTTGAAAAAAATGAATCAGAGACCTAAATGTAAGGCCTGAAAGTATAAAATTTTTAGAAAACATGACAAAAGCCTTACAACATGGGGTTTGGCAATGACTTCTTGGATATGATGTGAAAGGCATAGGTAACAAAAGAAAAAGTAGACAAAAATTTTGTGGATCAACCATGTAAAAGACAACCCACACAATGGGAAAAGGTATGTGAAACTCTGATATCTGAGATTAATGTCCAACATAAAAAATGCCTGAAACTCAACAACGAAATCAAATATCCTAATTTTAAAATTCCCAAAAGATCTGAATAGACATTTCTCCAAAGAAGATATGCAAATAGCCAGTAAATACCTGAAAAGATGCTCAATATCACTAATCATTAGGGAAATGCAAATCAAAACTACAAGGAGATACCACCTGTCATTAGGATGTAGAAACAATACAAATGCCTAAAAGGATAAATGAATAAACAAAAGGTGGTATATAAATACAATGAAGTAGTATTCAATCTTAGGAAAGAAATTCTGACACATTCTACAATATGGATGAAACTTGAGGACACCGTGAAATAAGCCATTCACAAAAGTACAGATACTGTAAGATTCCTCTTGTATGCAGTACCTACAATGGTCAAATTCACTGAGATGGAAAGTAGCATGATAGTTATCAGTAGCTGAGAGGAGGACACAAGGGGAGTTATTTAATGGGGGTACAGTTTCAATTTTGCAAGATGAAAAAATTCTAGAGATCGGCAGCACAACAATATGAATATCCTTAATACTACTGAGTTGCATACTTAAAGATGATCATAATGATAAGTTTTTATGTTCTGTGTATTTTGTTGTTGCTTTAGTTGCTAAGTCATGCCTGACTCTTTTGCAGCCCCGTGGACTGTAGCCCACCAGGCTCCTCTGTCCATGGGATTTCCCAGGCATTCCCTATTTCCCACAGAGCGGGTTGCCATTCTCTTCTCCAGGGGATCTTCCCGACCCGGGGATTGAACTTTCATCTTCTGTATTCCCTGAGCCACCAGAGAAGCCCTCTGTGTATTTTATCACGATCAAAAATAAAACAACAATGGCCACTAAGAGGGCTCAGATAGGAGAATTCAAAATGGGATGAGGGCCATCTCAGATGGTTGGCCAAGTTGTCTTGCACAAGAGCACCTAGCTATGGGTTTGAAATCCAACCAGCATCGTTCTCCAAGTCATAGAACCTAATTTGTAAAGAAGGAAAGGTAAAGGGAAGGGGAAGGAGGAAGGAGGAAGAAATTGAGAGACAGTAAGAAAGGGAGGATGGAGGAAGAGATAAAAGAGGGAGCCAGGCAAGCACGGAGGAGGAGGCAAGAGTGGACAAAGGAGGAGAAGGTTCTGCCCAGTGGCGTGGGTTTGTTCTCAGAACTTCTGTTTTAAAAGCTTCTCATTCTGTGACAGAACCGCACCAGGTGGCTTGGAATTATTATTTAGGATCTGTGTTTCCCTTTCAAACTACAGAATTAGCAGCAGCACTAAATTTTCCCCTAGAACATATGGTTGAGAGAACTGGATCACCTTTTTCTAATTCTCTCACTGACCTCTGTTTCCAGGCAAATGATTATGCTGAAAAATCCCACCATTTCCCTCAATTAAATGCTGCCTCCTTCTGAATGGAAACATTCTGGGAGTAGTTAACATATCAATATTAACATTTATTGAGCTTTTCCTTTGTTCTAGGGACTGTTCCAAGCACTTTACATATATTACTATATCACTGAATCCTGCAATATCCCCGATGAAGGGGATATCACATGCAGGCATGTGGGATCTTAGTCTCCACAATTTTTAATTTTACAGATGAAGAATCTGAGATACTGGTTGTGGTGGTGGTTGTTTAGTCACTCAGTCCTGTCTGACTCTTTGCAACCCCATGGACTGCAGCACACCAGGCTTCCCTGTCCTTCACCATCTCCCAGAGTTTTCTCAAATGCATGTCCACTGAGTTGGTGATGCCATCCACCCATCTCGTCCTCTGTCATCCCCTTCTCCTCCTGCCTTCAATCTCTCCCAGGATCAGGGTCTTTTCCAATAAGTTGGCTCTTCGCCTCAGGTAACCAAAGTATCGGAGCTTCAGCTTCAGCATCAGTCCTTCCAATGAATATTCAGGGTTGATTTCCTTTAGGATTGACTGGTTTGATCTGTTTGCTGTGAAGAAACTGGCAGAGCTGAAATTCTTCAGCAACTCCAACTTACTGTTGTTCTCAGTAAGCACAACAAAGCCAGCTAATTATTTATATAGCACTTATTTATGTTTCAAATTCTATTCCATGAGCATTTAAAAAAACAACAACAGTACCTGGGACTGAACTCTGCTTCAATAAATGTCAGTAGTTGTCATTATGTCTATTCTTTATTAACATTATCCCCCTCGGTTCACCTGCTCCTCCCAACAACACAAGAGGTATATATCCTTATCATCCCCATATTAGAGATGAGGAACTAATTAAGCTTAGGCAGGTGAGATAACAACCTCACAAGTAGAAACTGAGCACACAATCAGAAAACAAGGTGCGTTGGGGAGCACAGCATTGCACAAGGCAGACCAGCCCTCGAGGGCAGGTGTTGGTATAGTAGCAACGGTGCGTGTGCACATGTATGCGCTAAGCTGTGCATGTATGCGCCACTGCACGGACTGCAGCCCGTCAGGCTCCTCTGTCCCTGGAACAGTCCAGGTAAGATTAATGGAGTGGGTTGTCATTTCCTTCTCCAGGGGATATTCTGGACCAAGGGACTGAACCCTCATCTTTTGTGCCTCCTGCACTGACAGGTGGATTCTTTCCCACTGTGCCACCTGGGAAGCCTGGTAGCAATAGTAACGACCATTTCTACTACAGCTACCTATAGTGATCCTGTGCTGAGCACTTCACAGTCATCTGTAAATCTCACACCAACCCTGCAAGGCATTATTATACCTTATAAACATGAGGAAACTGAAGCTCGGAAAAGTCAAACCCAAGGTCTCATAGCTAGTGAGAAACAGGCCAAATTTAAACTCAGATCTACCTGACCCCAAAGGCTATATGCACTTTTCCATGACACTGGGCTTCTTTGGCCATAAGTTATGTTGTAATGCATTCCCTAGGAAACCACTATGGACGCTTATTGGGCCCCCCACACACTGGGCAGTCACCAAGTGGACTGCGTGTGTGCGTGCTCAGTTGTTCAGTCATGTCCAGCTCTTTGCGACCCCATGGACTGTAGCCCGTCAGGCTCTTCAGTCCATGGATTTCCTAGGCAAGAACGCTGGAGAGGGTTGCCATTCCCTTCTGCAAGGGATCTTCCCAACCCAGGGATCCAATCTGCATCTCCTGTATCCCCTGCATTGGCAGGCGGGTTCTTTACCGCTGAGCCACTGGGAAGCCCATGTGGACTGTGCTTTGCAGATACTGCTGTGAAGACAGCACAGGGGAAGAAGCCAAGTACTTGGCTTCCCTGGTGGCTGAGCTGGTAAAGAATCCACCTGCAATGCAGGACCTGATCCCTGGCTTAGGAAGATTTGTTGGAGAAGAGAACGGCTACCCACTCCAGCATTCTGGCCTGGAGAATTCCCTGGGCTGTGCAGTCAATGGGTCACAAAGAGTCGAATGAGACTTTCACTTTCTTTCATGAATGACTCCAAGTTCAAAAACTAATGCTTCCAGTCAAGGGCATTTGTGTACTCAAGTGACAAAACTGGGTAATAACAGGGAAAGAAGAAACCACGGGGCTTTCCTACGAAAACTGTATGGCAAGAGGCTAACTTTTCAAAGACATTATTTTGGGAATTCAAGTTTGATATAAATTAACTAAATGTGGAACTGAAGATAAGTGGGCTTCCCCTACTCAAAAGCTTCACAGACAATAAACAAGCCACAGAATCTCTCTTCTCTAATACACAGCTGTGTTCCATAGCCACTACCGCAGGCATCGCATTGCCCAGATGGGGAAAAAAAAGCACTGCCCAGAAGAGCCCCAGACTATGTTAAAAGGAGCAGAAACTACAGCTTCTGCCTTGACCTACGTTGGTGTCATAGATGTTGCTGCAGAGTACAAACTATATGATGATATTTGCTGATTGCAAAGTTATATACTTCAGTTTGGACTGATGGATCATCAGTTATGTCCCTGGAGGAGAACACAGCAACCCATTACAGTATTCTTGCCTGGAGAATCCCCATGGACAGAAGAGCCTGGAGGGCTATAGTTCATGGGGTTGCAAAGAGTTGGAAACGACTGAGGGACTAAGCACAGCACAGTACCTCATCAGTTCTGCAGGAAACTACAGATCTTACCTTGTAAAAAAAAAATTTTTTTTTTAATTTTCAGTCCAATTTGTCAGTTCTTCCTAGGGTTTCACTTTTCCCAGTTTTCCCCTCCTCAAGAAAAAAAAAATTCTTTAAAACCATTTCATAGATAAAAATAGGTTTGGAGTTTCATAGGTGCAACCTTGTAATTTTGTGTTTCTGGGTTATTGCTATGTGTTTCTCTCAAAGACTTGGGTCAGTNACTTTTCCCAGTTTTCCCCTCCTCAAGAAAAAAAAAATTCTTTAAAACCATTTCATAGATAAAAATAGGTTTGGAGTTTCATAGGTGCAACCTTGTAATTTTGTGTTTCTGGGTTATTGCTATGTGTTTCTCTCAAAGACTTGGGTCAGTTGTCTAATTTGAAAAACTCTAACACCCTAAAGAACTTGTTCTCTTGTTACTTAACATACACATAAGAACTTTCGTAGAAGATAAACAAATTTTGACATTCCTTTCCCTGGTGTGAACTCAAAAAAGAAATGTAAATATATATTATCATTAAGTGAGTTGTGATGTTTAATGACTGAAAAATGTTTTTCTGGTGAGGGTGATTCCAAGGGTAATAAAGATAAAAGCTATCAAAATTAATTAAGCACATATGCATTAAACCCAAGGTAGCTTCGGTTTCTTTATTGCACAAATATAATTAACACTTAATCTGAATCTCGATAAGTTACATAATCATGTGACTCAAAATAAAGGGAGGATACAACCTTGGCCTTCTCCGTTTTACATGGGAAAACATTAATGACGCTGACATCGGAGACAATTAGACAGTGTCAGCCAATTGTTTTTAGCCAGCTTTCTCTCACATCTGTGGTGTCTACAAGCAAGAAGGCTCATTGTTTTCACAGGCCTCCTTGGGGCCTTGGCTTTTTGTGTAAACCGTCAATCTTTTGGCGAATATCAAAGCCGTGAGGAAATTAGAACAGACCAGCTCCGCTGCCCCACACTAAAGCTTAGCAGGGTGCATCCACTATGCTACTAATTAGGCAGTGACCAACAAAATAACCTGTCAATGTCCGCTAGCCATTTCCCACACACCTGCATTTCATACCCTAATAAGCATACAGCAAGAGAGAAAAAGGGATAACTGCTGAAGTGTGAAAAATGAACAAAATATAACAATGTTTCCATCCCCACCTATACTTCTGGCAATTACCATTTAACATTAGGGGGACTCAACACGTCTGAAGACTCACAATACAGTATCTGAAACTAAAACCCAGGGGGAAAGCCACACACTGAGACTGTATTAAGGTTTGCTTCGAAAATATCACACTAAGAAGAATCTAGAGTTATGCATAAAACCCAGGAAACTGAAAATGACCATAATTTAGATTAGGGACCAAGAGCCTGACTCTTTAAAAACATTTTCCATTCAAGCCATTGAAAACGAAATGCATACTATTTTCTTCATCGTTTCCTTCCATGAAACAAAAATATATCGCAGGACAGAGGAAGTAGGTTGTCACATTTTTCCTATATTCCAGCCTCACTCAATAAATGTGTGATCACCATCATTCTTTTGACCAACCACATATTAATTTCTTTTCCAGGTCTCTATTTTTTCCCATGGATTCCCACTGTAGGTTCTGAAAGCAGCATTTTATTTTCTAGCATTTTCAATCAGAAAAAGCTACATGCCCTGGCAGTTGAGGAAGCTAGAAAGGTGCAATATTAAATGGTTTGAAAGCACTCCTCCTTTACCCTGGATCTTTAAGATATATTTTTAAAACTCTCATCATCCAGGTGTATAAACAGTTTCCATTACATCTTTAACAACATTATCCTTAATCCATTCCAACTGGATTTTTTTCTATTTAAGATGGTTTCCACTTAGTTAGGTCACAAGATCTCTAACTCTGTTATCTCCATTGATTCCGGTATTTCTGAACTCAAAAGTACACACGACCTCAAAAACAAAAAAAAGTTTTTAAGAGAAAAAAAAAGTGTAACAATTTGGTTATGGTGATTAAAGCAAAAACAAAACTAACTGGACCCCACTCAAATTGAAGGGTTAATAAACAAACAAGCTTTGCAGAATGGCTCTCTCCACTTTATTTTGCCCTAAACAAAGATTTTGTAGTACAGGTATCCATATGATAGATGTATCATGAAAAGGCTGCTGGCTTTTAAGACCATATATCCATTGGAGCAGCTCCTTTTTGTGCCCAGGGATCCAGCTGAACTTTTTTTAAACAGAGAACAAGAGAAATGTAAGGACAAAATCGTTATGTGAAGAAACATCACTCCAGCTCAATATGTGCCAAGAAACAGGCTATATTGTGAGAGCATCCTTGATGGAATCATGTACAATTACAGACCAACATTCAAATGGTATTTGTTAGATACTTCTGAGCACTACTTTTCTTTTCACGAGACTTTATCCAAAAACAGCATTTTCAATGATAAATAAAAACTTTCTCCACCTCTTCCTACTTGAACTCAAGTACAGAAGGCCCCTATTTAAAATGCAGCCCCGGAGCCGCCACCAGCCTGCCTGTTCAGCTGCCAGTGGCTTTTGTGTACAAAGATGTTAATTGGTCCTAATCCCCTCCTAGAAGCTGTTTTGGTAGCCTGACCTGGCACCCTGAAGAAGGACACCTTGGTGTGAAAAACTAAAGGCTCCATTGAGGAGGTAGTGAAAGGCAGCCAAGCATTCCAACACATTTTAATTTCAGGAATTAAAAAAAGGGAACATCATCATGGCGATCCTAGAGAAATCTCTTACAAAGCTTTAATAACAGTGAAGTAAGTCCTACAAACACCCAAGCTACACATACCACACACACACACACACACACACACACACACACACACGGAGAATGAAGCCTCAGAGCAAGGGCAACAGGAAATTCATATTCTCAAATTATAAACTTCTTCAGCTTATCAACTCATTCTCTGAAATTCAAAGACTGAACTTGACTAGCTGAGGCACTTATTTTTTTTTCTATCTTAATTTACCAAACTGATATGCTTATGAAAATCAGATTCCCACTCTCTTCGACCTACCCTAAACTTCTGCTAGAATACATGGTCTTATTTGGTCGAAGTATAGTATCCGCCTCAGTGACTCCATTTATATTGTAACTTACAATATAAAACTCACAGTTTGTGGAAGAAAACGTGAAGAGAAGAAGAGCAGAAATTCTTATGGCAAACTTCTAATTCACTCTACTACAGGTCAAATAAATAATCTTTCCTTATCATACTGTAAAATACCATCTATATTATATATCAGTTCAAGAAATTTACACCCTGGGTGGCAAATTATGCTAATAGATGCATGATCCACAACTGTAGGGTTTTGAATTTTTTGACAGAGTTCACAGATCAACTTCATGGGTCAAAGGAATTTGACTTGTATCTGATAAAAGAAGAAAGATAAGAAGGTTATGGATTACTAAAATTGCACCAAATGCCAAATAGTCAACCATGACCTACTTTACATTTTAATATCCCACACTGGTTTCTGAAGGTTGTTTTGTTTCTCCCATTAGTACATGAGGGACAGACAAGGGCAAGAGAGTCCGAGAGCTGCCTCTAGCGAGAGTATCTTCCAGGTGCATCATTTAAAATGGAGTAGAAAGCCCTCAAAAGTACTAAAAAGTCACAGAAGGGAAACGGACACTTTTTCTGGCAGTTAATGGTCATTCTAGGAGCAGAAGGTATTCTGGTGTGCTTTTAGGTCTAAAATTTGAGATGCTCTAGCCCACGGAATAGTCTTCCCCGATGACTAATCCACCTGCAATGCAGGAGATGCAGGTTCAATCCCTGGATCAGGAAGATCCCCTGAAGGTAGAAATGGCACCCCACTCCAGTATTCTTTCCGGGAAATCCCATCACCAACAACAACCATCTACCAATATCACTTCATTGGTTTTTCTCTCAGGATACTTAAAATAGAACTTAAATAACTTACCCAAAATCAAAGAGCTGTTAAGTAGTAGGACTAAAATTTGAGTCATGTTTGATTCCAAAAATCACTTTCTTTTTCACCATGCCACGACACCATATGCCTCTCCAAATTATTTGATAATCTCACTAGGTAATCAGAGAGAAGAAAAGTATAAAGCTGCTAGTCTTTCAAATGTCCAGCACTACCATAATCATATGGTAGGTGCTCAATATATATTTGTTGAATTAAACACAAATGAATTTATTTACAAAACAGAAACAGACTCACAGGCTTGGAGAATGAAGTTATGGTCACCAGTTGGGGGAGGATCAGGGGAAGAAACAGAGAGTTTGCAATGGACATGTACACACTGCTATATTTAAAATGGATAACCAACAAGGTCCTACGGTATAGCACAGGGAACTCTGCTCAATGTTATGCGGGAGCCTGGATGGGAGTTTAGGGGAGAATGGATATGTGTGTATGTATGTATGGCTGAGTCCCTTGGCTGTCCACCTGAAACCATCACCACATTTGTTAATTGACTATACTCCAATATAAAATAAAACGTTTTTTAAAAGTTATTAGATATTTTCTTTCTCTTATCTTTGAAGCCCAGGTTCAGAGGTTCGAATTAAGGTTCGAATCTTACTTCCTTGTTTTTCTAAGCTGGGTGGCTCTAGACAAGCTACCTCACCTCTGCAAGCCTGTAAAAGAAATAAACAACCACCTATCAGATTGTCATAAAGAGTAAATACATACAAAGCACCCAGCACACACTGGCTCAGGGCCTGGGAGACGGTCCCTGGCCGTCTGCGACCACCTGTTTTGTCACTGTCTAGTTCTGTTGGAGCAGCCACACACATTCGCTAATGTAACATCTATGGTTGCTTTCAGGCCATAGCTGAGTTCAGTGGAGACTGCATGGCCCACAAAGCCTAAAATGTTTACTATCTGGCCTTTCACGGGATAAGTCTGCCAAAACCTGAAGTCGGTAATGAATAAATCTGTTTCCTTTCCTTTACTGAGTGAGGTCACTTTAAGTTAAATGAACTACTTTTTTTTTAAAGTTTTTAAACCCAAGTACATACTCTTGCCTGGAAAATCCCATGGACAGAGGAGCCTGGTAGGCTACAGTTCATGGGGTTTGAAAGAGTTGGACACGACTGAGCGACTAACACACACACACATTGCCATCAGCACCCATGCCTACATATTCAGCCTACATAACGTAAGACCTATATGTAAAATATATTAATGGGAGGAGCCACAGAAGAGCTGAGCACAGCTCTGCAGCGCAGGCTGGAGGGCTGGACAACGCTCATCTCCAGGACATGGAACTCAGTTTGCCTGCCATTCATTTAGCCAGGGCATTTCTTCCAGGTTACAGAAGAGCTTCTTGAAGAAATCATATCTGAGCTGAAATCTAGAGATTAAGAGTTAGCTAGGCAAAAATGGAGGGGATAAGCATTTGAGTAAGTAGAAATAGCCTATCAAAGATTTTGAGGTGGCACAAATCTTATGAAACAGCTAGTGTGACTGAAGCAGAATGAACAACGTAGAAAAAAGTAAAAATGAGGTTGGGGAGGCAGGTAGTCAGGATGGAGTCCCATCTTGGAAGACTTTGTAGATCTCAGTAAAAACTTTGGATTTCAGCCTAAGATCTAAGCAGGTTAGGAAAATATTGAAGGATTTTAAGTGATATAATCCCATGTATATTTTAAGATCACTTTGGTATTTGCATATTGATCAAATTAGTAGATGGGAAAGAATTGAAATAGGAAGCCTCTATGACTGAGAACAGGCTAAAATCCAGGTCTCCTAACTTTCAGTTAATTTTATTTTTCACTACAGTGGGCTGTTTCAGAGAAAGCAGCTCATACAACATCTGGATCTTTTCCAAGCTTTGATTAATCTGGAAGGGACTTCAGGGACAGGCAACTACATGCGTGTCAAGACTTAAAGGACAAGGTGATAAGACAAAAACCCTTCTGTCACAAACCTCAGGAAATTGGCCCAATCGGAGAAGTATGGCTCAGCTGCCCAAGGAATAAGAGAACAGCTATAGAATGAATAATCAGAACCCTGCCCTAAAAAACCAACATATGATTGCATCTAGGATGGAAAAGACCGGCCAATAAAACATCTGAATTCTTAATTCTGAGAAACAAGTGAAGAAATTTCAAGCGGCAGACAGAACTAATTTATTCTCTATGGTCCCGGGAGGATAAAGCAGGGCCCATGGGTTTAAAAAAAAAAANCACCTTGGCAAAAGCTCAAACAGCCTCTCTTCTCACCTTTCATCATCTCGAACACCAAATTCTCAAGAGAGGTGCTCCCAGCTGCTGCCCTCCATAAATATCTCCTCCACCTAGAAGAATGCAGAGTCTCCTAAGAACTTGGCGATCTCCCCACATGTATCCCTACCCTGACATTTTGTCAACATTGTATACCAGAGTAGTTCTCACATCCATCCACTAGCAGAAAGACACGGGGCACCATTCAAGCATCTGTACCCAGAGCGACAGAAGTTTCCACTCCTCTGAATCCTGCCTCTAAACCTCCTATAATTATACCAACTTGTGGCCAGGTGACTTAAGGCAGTTTTTCTTTTTATCTTTTTTCCTCTTGCCAATAAAACTTGTCCAATGGTTTCTCAAGGTGGAACACTGGGTCCTTTTAACAATCTACTCTGGAGTCTAAAACCAAAATAAACAATAGCAACCACATTAAATACATTCACATTGCCAAATGGAATGGGATTTTAATGAGTGTACACACACACACACACACAGGATGTTTTCTCCTTGGAGTCTCTGTCACCTCAAATCATATCTCTGGATTAAGTAATCTTAACCTGAGGGAATCCATGACCTCCTGGGCTTGGCTTCAGAGAGTCTGAATCATTTGACATCCCACGCAAAGTTTTTGGTGCAGAGAATGACATATTTCCCACCAGTTTTCAAAAGGAATCCAACTTTAAATCTTTAGGAATCTTCTGCAAAATCTATCTTTACTCTCTCAAGATGTGGCAGAGTTTCTAGGTGTCCCCTATAGCCCTTTCATCTTCAGTAATAAACCTCCACCCCAATTTTTAGCTGGGTTCATGGCTACCCAGAATAAAGACTGCATTTCCCATCCTCCCTTGCAATTAGCCATGTGGCTGATTTGGCCAATGAGAAAAGGCAGAATTTTTGTATGGTAGCCTCCAGAAATTTCTATAGAAGAGATTTTTTGTGTGCTTTTTCCTTCTTTCTCATCCCTTCCTTCTTGCTGCTGGAATGTGGACGTGAGGGCTGGAACTCAGGTGGCTCCCTGGTCCATGAGATGGCTTTGGAAATGGAGCCCATAAAGAAGGGCCAGCAAGATGGAAAGGTGTCAGAGATGGAAAGGTGGTGTCAAGCTCTAAGGACTTTGTGGAGCAGCAACATCAAGGCAGCTCAGACAGAACGTCTCTGGAATTTAATATTAGGGAGAACTACACCTCTCTGTTCTTTCAGCCACGGTTGTTTTGACTCTCTCGTTCTCAGCTATAGTTCACTGTAACTCATGCTGCTGCTAAGTCGCTTCAGTTGTGTCCAACTCTTCATGATCCCATGGACTGCAGCCTACCAGGCTCCTCCATCCAAGGGATTTTCCAGGCAAGAGTACTGGAGTGGGTTGCCATTGCCTTCTCCCATTGTAACTCATATTCAAGGTGAAACTAAGCCAGTCCTAAGAAGGAGGTATCTTGTTTGTATATCTCCTTGTCCACCTCTGCACATCCTCCCCAGTTACTCCAATCTTTCTCCCCCTCCCAGCACAAACCGTGAGAACCCTCTTGGGCTNCATTGTAACTCATATTCAAGGTGAAACTAAGCCAGTCCTGAGAAGGAGGTATCTTGTTTGTATATCTCCTTGTCCACCTCTGCACATCCTCCCCAGTTACTCCAATCTTTCTCCCCCTCCCAGCACAAACCGTGAGAACCCTCTTGGGCTGCGTCCTCCTAAGAGCTGTCATTCCCAGACCTAAAAAAAAAACTGTTTCCAAAGCAGCTGCCTGGTGTCATGGTCACCAACTAGTCAAACCAGCTCTTGCTCTCCCCTCAGAGATACATGGGGAAAGGCCCTCGAGATTACAGACTCTCCAGTTCTCCCCCCAAAATTTCAGAGAGACCCTCTGCTAAACGTTTCATAATGGCACTCGGCACAAGTGTCCCAAACCAGGAGGAATAGATACCACTTTCCCAGCCAGGTCTCTCCATAGAGGACATAGAATGACTTACCCTCAGAATGACACTAGCACCAAGAAAGTTCTTTTGAAGCAATACTAACAACCACAAAAGGATAGAATTTAGAAGACTCTTCATCAGAATAGACCAGGATGCCAGGACTGGTAAAGGTCCATCTTCATCTCAACCCCAAAGAAGGGCAGTGCTAAAGCAAGTTCAAACTACCAGACAGCTGCGCTCATTTCCCATGCTAGCATGATTATGCTCAAAATCCTTCACGCTAGGCTTCAGCAGTACTTGAATCAAGAAATTTCAGACGTGCAAGCTGGGTTTTAGAAAAGATAGAGGAATCAGTGATCAAATTGCCAGCGTTCGTTGCATCATAGAGAAAGCAAGGGAATTCCAGAAAAACATTACTTCTGCTTCATT
This sequence comes from Neotragus pygmaeus, assembly GCA_006410875.1. Classification (NCBI taxonomy): domain Eukaryota; kingdom Metazoa; phylum Chordata; class Mammalia; order Artiodactyla; family Bovidae; genus Neotragus; species Neotragus pygmaeus. The sequence continues at coordinate 1,043,161 of SJYV01025528.1, forward strand.
GACTACATGAAAGCTTTTGACTGTGTGAATCACAACAGACTATGAAAAATTCTTAAAGAGATGGGAATACCAGACCATCTTACCTGTCTCCTGAGAAACCTTTATGTGGGTCAAGAAGCGATAGTTAGAATCTTACACAGAACAACTGACTGGTTCCAAACTGGGAAATGAGTACCACAAAGCCATATACTGTCACCCTGTTTATTTAACTTCTCTGCAGAGGACATCATGCGAAATGCCAGACTGGATAAGTCACCAGCTGTAATCAAGATTGCCAGGAGAAGTATCAACAGTCTCAGATATGCAGATGATACCACTCTAATGGTAGAAAGCTAAGAGGAACTAAAAAGCCTCTTGATGAAGGTGAAAGAGATTTAAAAAGCTAGCTTAAAACTAAACATGAAAAAAACTAATGTCACGGCGTCCAGTCCCATCACTTCATGGAAAATAGAAGTGGAAAAAGTGGAAGCAGGGACAGGCTTTCTCTTCTCCGGCTCCAAAATCACTGGATGGTGATGACAACTGCTTCTCGGAAGAAAAGCTATGACAAACCTAGACAGTGTATTAAAAAGCAAAGATGTCACTTTACCGACAAAGGTCTGTATAATATAAGCCATGATTTTTACAGTAGTCATATGTACAGCTGTGAGAGTTGGACCATAAAGAAGGCTGAGCACTGAAGAACTGATTCTTTTGAATTGTGGTGCTGGAGAAGACTCTTGAGAGTTCCTTGGACAGAAAGGAGATCAAGCAAGTCAGTCCTAAGGGAAATCAGCCCTGAATATTCACTGGGAGGACTGATGCCGAAGATGAAGCAATAGTGAGGGACAGGCAGGCCTGGTGTGCTGCATCCGTGGGCTCTCAAAGAGTCAGACACGACTTAGCAATGGAACAGTAACACCAATGCAGTACTAGCGAAGAAACCCCAATTCCACAGTCTTACAGAACGTAACTTGATTTCTCATCCAGTAGGGAGATGCCCCTCACTGATAAGTTGGTGACCACAGTGCTAAGGAAGGAGGAATCACCTGAAGGTCCTGCCTTCATGAAGCCAGGATCTCCCTGGGGTAAATTATAGTCAAGGCTTTGATGCTTTGAACTGGAACTGACAGACATCACTTCTGCTCACAACTCATTGACCACATGGGCTAGGCTAATCACATGGGCAACCACAGTGGCGTCATTGCTACCTACCAAGTACCTGGAATTTTATTGAATCCCAACGACGTGCCAAGTTATGTTTTATGTGCCAAGGATAGAGCCCTAAATGACAAAAGTCCCCCCACTCAGCCCTCATGAAGTTTTCGTTCTAGTAGAAGAGGCAGATAAAAAAATAATAATAATAGAGTGGTGAGATGTCACTGTCAGTTAGTAGCCAGGGCTATGAAGAAAAAGAAACCAGCTGATGTGAGAGAACATGATAGGAGAAGGTTTGTTTGAGTGAGTGACATTTAAGTAGAGACACCAATGAAGTGAGAAACCAGAAGTGCAGAGATCTGGGGAGAAGTGTCATAGGCGGTGGGAAGGTCCTTGGATGGAAACACATATGACTCTTTTGTCCCAAGGGCAGAAAGAAAGCCACTGGGACTTCAGCTCAGGGATGAATGGGAGCAGGAAATCAGATCAGAACAATATCCAACAGCCTTTACTTCCTCCATAAAATTTTTCAGCATCTAAAATTGTTTAAATTGTTGATTTGATTATGTGCTTGTTGATAGATGTGAGAGCAGAGACTTCTGCCTTATTCATTGCTTTCTCTACCCCCCAGGCTAGTGCTGTGTGCATAAGAACTTAATAAATACAGAGTGAATGAATCAGTGAGTAAATGAACGAACTGAGTCTCTTCACTCCCCTCATCTGCTCATCCTCACATGTCACTGGGTGACACCACCATCCACCCAGTTGCCCAGATCGAAAAATTAGGCAATGCAGTTGATGCAACCCTCTCCTCCCCTCCCATCCAACCACGTGCTCAAGATGCTTCTCTTTACTATATTAAGGATTGTGTCCACCTTTGCCTCTGCTCAGCTGCAGCAATTTTCTTTGCTGGCCTCCCTGGAGTCTTGCCCCATACTATGNCACTTTGGCCACCTGATGCGAAAAACTGACTCATTTGAAAAGACCCTGATGCTTGGAAAGATTGAAGGTAGGTGAAGAAGGGGATGACAGATGATGAAATGACGGATGGCATCACCGACTCAATGGACATGAGTTTGAACAAGCTCTTGGAGTAGGTCATGGACAGGGAAGCCTGGCATGCTGCAGTCCATGGGGTCACAAAGAGTTGGACATGACTGAGTCACTGAACTTAATTGACTGGCCAAAAATATTTCAAGATACTGTCTAATATATAGGGAAAGTCATCGAAAATTAAGATCCATGGGCAGTATAACTTTCATCATCTGCAATTTCAATCTTCCAGCAAGTTTTGCTTATCTAGAGTAACTAATTTTGCCATTTGCTAAGCAAAATAATACACCTTCTTATCACAAAAAATATACCACTGGCATAGTCACAGAGATTTCTTAACTAAACCGTCGAGCTAAGAAAATCCCCTAAAATGAAATAATTTTCTCAAATATCCCTGTTTGAAATAAATAATACCAAAATGTATTGGTTAGGAAAAAAAGAAATGACTCAAACTTCTGTACCCTATGATGCTTCTACTATCAAATATCTATATAACAATTCATAATATTAAGGAAGTTTTCTTTCTGCCTCTCAAATGAATGATCCTTCAAAGGACTGGTCTCATCTCAAAGTAACACAACTCATTATATAGCTTTGCATTAACAATTTTTTCCCTCAAATCCAGCTGAGTTTGCTAAAGAATTTCCCATAGTCTCACAACAAAGCAGTCACTTCTCATGTATTTCAGGAATAAAACCTAGTGAACTGCATAACCTATTTATATCACCTAATCTATATGGGGTTTCGGAGGGAAAGGGTTATAAAGTTGTTTATAGATGGAATGGAATTTTGAAATAGAAAGCAGCCCTTGAACTTGACATCCTTACATTTTAATAGATTTAATAATTGTAAATGTATATATAATTTAGTACCTTATGGAATTCCCACCTATATTATTCACTATTTGTCTAACTGAACCAGATTAACAAAAATAAACTGATATTGCTGAAGGTGATTTTCAGGTTTGACATTAAATATATATATATATATATATATATAGGTATAAAGCTATTAATGATAACAGGTAGTGTTAGCTGCTCAGTCTTGTCTCACTCTTTGCAAACCCCATGGACTGTAGCCCACCAGGCTCCTCTGTCTATTGAATTCTCCAGGCAAGAATATTGGAGTGGGTTACCATTTCCTTCTCCAGAGGATCTCCCTGACCCAGGGATCGAATCCAGGTCTCCTACACTGCAAGTAGATTTTTTACCATCTGAGCCATGTCTGCCTTTCAAGAACATGGTTTAATAAATAACTGATAAATTAAATGCAGTTAGAGAGAAAGACAGAGAAAAGAAGTAACACTTTTCAGTATGGGTTGTTACATCATAGACTAAAAGTGTGAATGTTGACTTCTGAAGTTGGTGTAGCTGCGGACCCATTTTTGCCACGAGTTCCAGTTTCAGATAGGCACAGAAAGGTTCCAAATTGGGCCATACTAACCATAATATTAGTTACTTCTTTTTAGCTTCTATTTACACGTGCTGTTTTGATATCCTAGGGTTCTCTGAGTCATCTATTAGTCATTTGATATTTTCTTAGGTATCTGATACTTTTCCACTAATTCTACCCTGATCCTCTACTGGTGTCTGCCCACAAGATTCCTGCTGTCACAGAGCTTCCTGCTGATGATGCCTCTGGATCACCACTATTGCCACTGATACCTGGAAAGGAGCTAGAACCATCCGTCTTTTTGGATCTCAGATGAGGTTTCTATTTCAGAGGACTTCCCCAATGTTGCTTTCAAGAGCTTCTAATTCTTCATCCTTGATAAGCCAAAGTTATAATTTCACTATATTTTGGGGAGCCCACAACATGTCCAAGCAACATGATGTCTCATGCCAAACAGGAGAGAATCCTATTGTTTTCATTAAACTGTTTGACAGAGAGCCAGGAATATAGTTTGTGATCCCTATATTTTAAAGTATCTATAGTAAAAACAGTTTCTTCACTCTTTTACCCATAGTTTCGAGTTCTTTGATCTCTAGTACATGTTGGGTGTGTCAGAGCAATAAGTGGGGATTGCAGATATTCAGCTGCCTGGATAATCCACCTCGCAACCTCATTCCATCCCCTTTTATAAGAGTCTATCAAACTCAGTATTACTTATTGGATGGAACAACCTTTGACAAGAAGTCACCTTTGGCATAGTTATCCCCCAGGACACATTTCAGTATTTTCTTTGAAACAGACTGTTAGTAGTGTCTTCTCATCGATTGATCAGACATTTCTGAATCCTATGAAAGCAGGCAGAGATTTTATCTATGAACTATATCAAATCAAAAAATATATATCAATCAAAACTATATCAATCAAAAAATTCACAAATGAAGAGTCAAATTCTGGTGCTGGTTCTATTAAATTTCTCTGAAACTCTGGACAAGACATTTAAGCCCTCTGGATTTCCATTACTTCACTGATACTATCAGTGAGTTAAAATAAATGGCCTCCAAAGTAATTGCCATTCTGCAAATAATACCAGTTGAGGTCAAAATGTGACGAGGTTCAACATCTTCAAAACATTACATTTGGCTTCTGGTATAGATCTCAAAGTGATCCTAGCTCTACACAGTTTATTCCAGATCTTTCTGTGAAGGATGAGTAGTAAACCTCACTGGTGAGAATATAAGGCATTTGGAGCAATAAAATTGGGATTGACATATATACACTACCATCTATAAAATAGATAGCTAGCGGGAAGCTGCTATAAAGCACAGAGAGCTCGTCTCGGTGTTCAGATGACCTAGAGTGTTGGGTGGGAAGGAGGTCCAAGAGGGAGAGGATATGTGTAAATTTATGACTGACTCACTTCATTGTACAGCAGAAACTAACACAACATTGTAAAGCAATTATATTCCAATAAAAATTAAGATAAAATAAAATAGTGCCTTAGTAATCAACTATCCATGATTCATTCCATTCCTTCTCTTTTAGTCCCACTTCAACTCTATTTTGTGGCATCAACATAAATCGATTCTTTTTGGTTCAAATTTCTCTTTGATGCAAGCAAAAAATCATATTTCTCTTTCCCGCAAGCATGTTTATAAAGGGGAAGGAAAAACAGAAAATTTTCTTCAAGCTTTGAGTCTAGGTCAGTTGTGCCAATTCATTCTTAGTCCAGATATTTGCACTGGAAGATGAAACATGTACAAGGCTATTGTTAAAGTAGATACTTTCATACCTAAATATACAGATTCTCCATGTATAGGAATTCCATGGGGAGCATTCATGATAGGCAGGACAGGATTTGGGTTTTCTATAAACTGGACCACAATAATCTGGAAAAACACCAAACCCTCATCTCTTCCTCTGCTAACTCGCACTTGGTATTTTACATGAAATATGTTAACCTGAGTAAAAAGTGACTTTCGTAAGACATTCTTTAGCTCTCAGTTAATAACAATATATGTCATCTAAGGATATAGACAAATGCAAGAGGAAAGCTCGAGAACCCCAAGATGAGAAGACTGAACCCATTTCCACATTATTAATACACTACTTAACTAAGTAGTGCCCTATTTCTCACTTTAAATATCACCAGGGGACGTTTTAATGGCCTTAGGTATTTTTAAATGCATGTTAGTTCTTCCATTTCTATAGAATTCAAGCTGTACATACATTTTGGGGGGAAATGGACTGTATTTAATTCATAAAGAATAGAAAAGAATGGTCTATTTTAATGCAAATGTTTGAAAGCTTACTTTAATAATTAGGATACAGTGATAAACTGGGCAAAATATTAAATCATGAAGCTAATGGTAGACTTTATCTTTTAATTATACTCCTAATTTTAGTATATCTCAAAGACCAAAATATAACCTTTGGCATCCATCTTAGATTTCATTAGTTTCTTTTTAAGACAACTATTATATTTTATATTCATTCACTCAGCAAATGACTACTATGATCTCTTGCTATATTTTCCTTAAACTATCATCAACATACATTTCTGGGGCACTGCCCAACCATAGAGGGCACCATTTATAATACATTCACAGTCATTGTTGATTAGTGCATTTCACCAATTTTCTGGAAGATGACAGAAAAGTATCATTTTGAAGGAACAGCAGTTTCTAGATTATACAGATGTACCACTCTTTTGGACAATTCATATTTTTCTCTTCTACAAATATCTCTTCCCTCTTCTTTATTTTCATGCAAGTGTGCTCAGTCTCAGTCATGTCCAATTCTTAGCCACCCCATGGACTGTAGCCCAGCAGGCTCCTCGTCCATGGGATTCTCCAGGCAAGAATACTGGAGCGGGTTGCATTTCCTACTCCATGGGATCTTTGTGACCCAGGGATTTAAACTTCATCCCCTGCATTGACAGGCAGATTCTTTAACACTGAGCCACCTGGGAAGACCTCCTTACTTTCACCAGATGGCATAGCTTTGCCAGAGAAAATCAGCCACCATAATAGTGCTATCTTATTCCCTGGAACCCTGTCTGCATACCTGTCTGTTCCAATGTTCTGTCTTCCCTGTGACTGGGGATCAACTACCTTGTTCCACTCTCTGATCATGCCTCCTTTGAAGCTAAATTCTATCCTTTTCATCTGAAGGACAAACTTCTATCAATTACATTTGTCTTTGTTGCACCAATCTTTCCCTCTTTCCTAGATAATTCTTATCAGTGTATAGCATGCTACAGTGTATTTCATTAAAAACAGTGAGTTAACTCTATATCTTCTTTCATTGATAGCTACCATTTCTTCTGGGTGTTCCTTACTTGAATTGCTTGAAAGAACTCTTTCTAAAGTCTCTTCTCATTCTTCTTTGGTTTCACTTCAGTCAAGCTTATGCCTTTACTTCCCCATGGAAACTGCTCTTGTCAAGGTCAATAATAATCTCTATAGTGGTATAACCAATAGTTTAATTTTCTTGCATGTGTGCTCAGATCTGATTAACTCTTTATGACCCCATGGACAAGATAGCCTGCCGGGCTTCTCTATCCATAGAATTTTCCAGGCAAGGATACTGGAATAGTTTGCCATTTTCTCCAGGGGATCTTTCCAACCCAGGGATCAAACCCATGTCTCTTGTGTCTCCTGTGTTGCAGAAGCATTCTGTAACAACTGTGCCACCTAGAAAGAACCCCTGCATATCAAACCCAAACCCCAAAATCAGGCAATCAACTGTACCTTCAGAATGAGTCAGACTCTCAATATATCTCTTCACCTGAATTACCGAAGTTGCTTCCTCACATGAACCTTAATTTTATGAAATCTAGCTAGCTAGAACTCAAAGCTTATATCATAGATATAGCAGGAAACAACTGCAGCATTCCAATTAGGCAAAATGCCTCCTATCACAACTATTATTCCGGAGGTATTGGTCAACATAATTAGATTAAAACAAAACAAAACAAAAAATAGAGAGCAAAATTCTAGATAATGATATAAAATATATTGAAAGTATGACTGAATACCTGCAAAACACAATTGATTCAATTGAAAAATTAACATAAGTACAACAAACACCAAGCACCAGATGAAAGAAAGAGCAGGGCATCATAAATTCAGAGGCATTAAGTACAATGCTGAAGAGAATACCAGACTCTGACACTTAGTAGCTATGGTCCTAGACAATCTTGACCTCTTTTTGCCTCTATTTTCTTATATACAAAATGGGATGATATAAAAAGTACATCATAGAGTTGTTGCAATGATCAAAAGAATTAATATATATTGAGTACTGGGAATGCTAGTTATAGAAGAGTTTGCTAAATCAAGCATATTGGTAGGATATTTATTATTAATATTTAAGTAAACTATTACAAAGATTTATATGAGGTTATTCCTTTTCCAAACTACAAATCCTTTCCCAAGATCCTCCAAATTGACTCCATTCCCACAACATACAGGCACATACATTAGAAACAAGTTGACAGCCAGAAAAGGTAACATATTCCCATTATTTGGGAGTTTGAATCCACTGACTTTATCTTTTTTCTAGTGGACCTTTGACAACCTATAATACACGGTACCAATAAATTCATATTCAAAGACTTGGATCTATGTTGTGGAGCTTTGAAATATTTTTACCAGAGTCCACTTAAATTTACAACATCAATTCCCCATAGAAAAGGGTGACACAAAATTTTATCAGTCTTATATAGCAAGCATGAGTGACAACAACAGAATTTTTTCCCTGTGAAAATATTATGGAACAAGTCTCTGAAATGATCTAAGATAAAAGTACCAGTAGGATGCTACCAGGAAGCAGTTACACAAGTGAAGAACCCCACTCGGCAATCTCCCAACCTGATGTAGTTCCTTGCTTTGAACAATCCTCTCTACGTCTAAATTCTATAAAATTTCTCATAGATTTCAATCTTCTTGTGTAAACTTCTATTCATGAAAATGGAACATAGCCTTATAATTGTCCATTTATTGATCTAATTCACAAGGAAGACTTTGAGCCCTCAGTGGACATACATAAATGGTTTATCATGTTTATCTCTTATAAAGCCAGAACTCAGAATTAGTGGCAACTTGCAACATGGAAGGCATACAAATGAACTGTAATTTACTTAATTGATTAACTGGTTAATCAATTAACAGTATTTTGAGCATATGAATGTCTTGACAAAGTTTTCCAAGGTCCTTTTCTTCACTATATACCTAAGTTAGTAAAGTTGACACAGAAATGTTAAGTGTAAGAAAATGCTTCAGAGTAGTATGGTTCAAGATCATCCAGAAGGTACCATCAATTTTCCATGCACTTCTTTTGGCTAGATTAAGCCATGACTTTAATTTTGCTTATCCAGATGTATTAGCCACACAATGAAGAAGCTACCAGTTTAAAGATGATTTGTCTTCTACTCTAAATAGATATGGAACCAATAGTGACAAATTATGAGAATAAAGGGAGGAATACACTAATTAGCTCTATTTAAAAAATATCAGTGTACACTCTGCACATCAGGGAAGCAAGAATCTATACTATTTTTTAATGCTAAATTGAGACTTAAATTGAAGCATGTAGGGAACACCACTACCATTCATGTATGGCCTAAATCAAATCCCTTATGATTATACAGTGAAAGTGAGAAATAGATTTAAGGGACTAGATCTGATAGAGAGCATGATGAACTATGGACAGAGGTTCTTGAAACTGCATAGAAGACAGGGATCAANGCATGTAGGGAACACCACTACCATTCATGTATGGCCTAAATCAAATCCCTTATGATTATACAGTGAAAGTGAGAAATAGATTTAAGGGACTAGATCTGATAGAGAGCATGATGAACTATGGACAGAGGTTCTTGAAACTGCATAGAAGACAGGGATCAATATCATCCCCAAGAAAAAGAAATGCAAAAAAACAAGATGGTTGTCTGAGGCGGTCTTACAAATAGCTGTGAAAAAAAGAGAAGTGAAAGGCAAAGGAGAAAAGGAAAGCTATACCAATTTGAATGCAGAGTACTAAAGCATAGTAAGGAGAGATAAGAAAGCCATCCTCAGTGGTCAGGGCAAAGAAATAGAGGAAAACAATAATGGAAAAGACTAGAGATCTTCTCAAGAAAATTAGAGATACCAAAGAACATTCTATACAAAGTTGGGCTCAGTAAAGGACAGAAATGGTATGGACTTAACAGAAGCAGAAGATGTTAGGAAGAGGTGGCAAGAACACACAGAAGAACTATACAAAGAAGATCTTCATGATCCAGATAACCACAATGGTATGATCACTAACCTAGAGCCAGACATCCTGGAGTGTGAAGGCAAGTGGGCCTTAGGAAGCATCACGACAAACAAAGCTAGTGAAGGGGATGAAATTCCAGTTGAGCTATTTCAAATCCTAAAAGACAATGCTGTGAAAGTGCTGAAGTCAATATGCCAGCAAATTTGGAAAGCTCAGCAGTGGCCACAGGCCTGGAAAAGGTCAGTTTTCATTCCAATCCCAAAGAAAGGCAATGCCAAAGAATGCTCAAACTACTGCAAATTACACTCATCTCACACACTAGTAAAGTAATGCTCAAAATTCTCCAAACCAAGCTTCAACAAATATGGAAACCATGAACTTCCAGATGTTCAAGATGGTTTTAGAAAAGGCAGAGGAACCAGAGATCAAATTGCCAACATCCACTAGATCATCAAAAAAGCAAGAGAGTTCCAGAAAAACATTTATTTCTGCTTTATTGACTATGCCAAAGCCTTTGACTGTGTGGATCACAATAAACTGTAGAAAATTCTGAAAGAGATGGGAATACCAGACCACCTGACTTGCCTCTTGAGAATTCTGCATGCAAGTCAGGAAGCAACAGTTAGAACTGGACATGGAACAACAGACGGGTTCCAAATAGGAAAATGACTACATCAAGGCTGTATATTGTCACCCTACTTATTTAACTTATATGCAGAGTGCATCATGAGAAACGCTGGGCTGGAAGAAGCACAAGCTGGAATCACGATTGCCAGGAGAAATATCAATAACCTCAGATATGCAGATGACACTACTCTTATTGCAGAAAGCAAGAACTATAGAGCCTCTCAATGAAAGTGAAAAAGGAGAGTGAAGAAGTTGGCTTAAAGCTCAACATTCAGAAAACTAAGATCATGACATCTGGTCTGATCACTTCATGGCAAATAGATTGGGAAACTGTGGAAACAATGGCTGACTTTATATTTTGGCCTCCAAAGTCACTGCAGATGGTGACTGCAACCATGAAATTAAAAGACACTTACTCCTTGTATGAAAAGTTATGACCAACCTAGATAGCATATTAAAAAGCAGGGACAGTACTTTGCCAACAAAGGTCTGTCTAGTTAAAGCTATGGTTTTTCTAGTATTCATGTATGAATGTGAGTGCTAGGCTCCTCCATCCACGGGAATCCATGGGATTCTCCAGACAAGAATGCTGGAGTGGGTTGCCATTTCCTTCTTCAGGATATCTTCCCAACATAGCGATCAAACCCAGGTCTCCTGCACTGCAGGCAGATTCTTTACTGTGTGAGCCATGAGGGGCTCCTACTATAAAGAAAGCTGAGTGCCAAAGAATTGATGCTTTTGAACTGTGGTGTTGGAGAAGACTCTTGAGAGTCCCTTGGACTGCAATGAGGTCCAACCAGTCCATCCTAAAGGAGATCAACTCTGAATATTCATTGGAAGGACTGATGTAGAAGCTGAAACTCCAATACTTTGGCCACCTCATGAGAAGAGCTGACTCATTGGAAAAGACCCTGATGCTGGGAAAGACTGAAGGCAGGAGGAGAAGGGGACAACAGAGGATGAGATGGTTGGATGGTATCACTGACTCAATGGAGATGACTTTGAGTAAGCTTCAAGAGTTGGTGATGGACAGGGAGGCCTGGCATGCTGTGGTCCATGGGGTCACAAAGACTCAGACACAACTAAGTGACTGAACTGAACTGATACTAGCTTTTGCACTCAATCAACATAATGCCCACCTCTTTACTTCACTCTATGACTTGGCTAGGAAAAATGCCTGCTTAATAGCTACTGGAGTAGTCATTCTATGGCAACAGATTTTGTAATATAATCTAGTTGCAAACAAAATATAATTTCAGTTTTGGAGGGGTACCTAGCAATCCTATTAGTCTGATAGTCTCAGAAGACAGAGTAAACATAAATGACTTCAAATTGACAATTTTGTTTTCAGATATGTGTACTGATAACTTTTGAAGCTGTACAGAGAAATAGCAACAATCATAGAATTAGAATGCTATTATATTAAAAACTTATTGTAATTTTCAAATATTCTGATATTAATATAAACATGAATGTATATATATTTACATAAACATATCAAATATGTAGGCAAGGTCATCTACACAATCAGATTTATTTCCCACTGTCAAAGTCAGGAGACTTATTTTGACATATCTATACACAAACCCATATATATCATGCAAATGGTAATTACAAAGACAAGCAGGACCCTCAGTTTATATATTAGCACAAAATTAAGGGAAAGTCATATATTTGAGTGTGATAGTCTGTAGAACTCTTGCTAAAGAAAGGTGCAGTTATTTCTGGGCCTGTGCATTTGGTAAGATTTCATTTATCCAGTTTTTGGCCTTGAGCCCTTAAAGGACCTTTTAATTAATATAGCCCATGCTACTTTCTATTTTAATTTTAAGCAGTGAACTTGGTTAAAGGATGGTCAACATAAGGATGCACTTTAGAAGTCAACCGTTTAGAAATAACTGTTGAATGAATAAAAATGTACAGGGCACAGAACAAGATCTAGCTTTACTAAAAATTCCAAGACCCCATCTTAACAGCTGTTTCTGTATCTATCTTTGGCATCCATACCTCTGTACCCTAAATTGGTCTAAGTACAGCTAGACACAGATGTTGAAAGAATAATGACAAAGAGAAAAGAAAGTGTAACTCCTGTTAGGAAGGCAAGGGGAGAGTTCAAGAATAGAAAAGGATACCAGGAAAGTCCAGATCTAAGATAATGATGAAGCTGTCAGATGACACAGGAAGACTCAAAGTTGATACTGGTGACAGCACTTCAGAAAATCTGTCTCCATCTTGACTCACATGGCTTATCAGTGATAATCTGGAAAATTCGGTCAATAGCAGTGCTCTCCTTCTCAGGGTTTTCCTGAAGACAGCGTTATGTCCTGATGCTGATCTAGGGAATAGTGGCTCTGCATTTTTGTCTTTGATACTTGCCTTGCCTTAGGCATTCAGGAGCTTAGCACTTTTTTGAAGTCTCTCCCTCTCTCTGGACTATGTGAGAGATTAAATATTTAGAAAGGTAAGGCTAATTTTATATTATTTTCTTTGGGCAGATCCTGGCAGAGTGCCAGGCACAATTCCATGTATATTAATGAAGGCGATTTGATGTTAAATATATCTCAGTCTTAAAAATTGCTGTAACAATGTATACTGTGGAAATAAAAGCTTCTCCAAAGATGAATTGAGCATATCTCTGATAAGTGATAGAATGTACTTAGTATTCACTGATACCTATAAGTGATTTTAATTGAGCACCTATTCTGTATCAAGAAATAAAGTACATGTTGGGACAAAAGACTAAGGGAACGTACCTCTCTGACAGCACAGCAGAACAAGCACCTGGCTAGAAAGAGGAGGCTTCAGATCTGTTCTATCTTATGCTTTTGTATAATTGTGGCAAGTCACTTCACTTGTCTCAAACAACACTGACTCATCTTTACAGTAATAGAGTTAGATTAAATTATTTTTAAAGTCTAGGTTTGGAGCAAGATTCTGAAGTCTCATGTCACACTGATAGAGTTTTGGACGTGGTGATTATACACTCTTATTAATCATCTGGTAGCACCTGAATAAACCTGGCATAAATCTAGTTTATACTAATGAAAGGAAGAAACTAATGACTCCTCCTCAGAAAAAAACAAAACAAAACAAAACTGTGTCTCTGACATGTTGACCTCTGAATCAGAAGCGTATATCAAGTTCCTCTGGCTCCAGTGTCAATGTTGAAGATATCCACTGTGACAGAGAAATCTCAATGGAAAAAAAAAAAAAAAATCACTGAGAAATGTAGAATTATCTTCCTTAGGCAAAGCCAAATGGCTAAAATGACAGCTGGAGAATTAAACTTGATGACTAACATACTGAAACTCCCCATCCTCCACAAACTGTCCCTGAGCTGAAACACAGGGTAGAAACCTATGTCTGCATTTTATTCAGAAACTACATTTTTTTACAGAAGCCTAAATATGAGATGTAACAAACTATATTTCAGTTTGCCCAATCAGTATTTCATTCATAAAGGAACAGATGCAGAAGCTTTTGCAGAGTCATGATGATAAACAAAGGAAAATCTAGTTAAATCAAGCTAGTAATTTTTTTTCAAAATTTTAGATGCATTTATGCTATTTGTACATATTGTTCTAATCATGAAAGCAACATTCTCTTGTTGTAGACTATCAAAAACAGAGAAAATATAAAGAAAGAAATCTAATTTACTCAAACCTCACTGTGAAGAGATAACCTATTCTGGTGTCCCACTATTGTGGGGGCTCTGCCACTGTTTTCTGATTTTTGACAATTACTTAACTCTATTTTATGAATTTTCTGATTCATGGTCTCTGTTTACTGACTTTTTCCTGTTTCTGTTTCTCCTTGCATCTGTTTCTCCTACATTTCAGACAGCAGAAGGAAAAGTAGCTGAATAGCTGCCAATTACTATTCAGCAGGATAAAGATGTAGAGCAGATTTTGCGGGCCAGGTTACTGTGTGATCTTCTAGCTCATCTACTGAAAACTGCCTCTTTCTCAGATACTCTTCACTGGTCCACCGAGCTGTGTTTCAAATGCTAGAGCTCCATGGCACAACACTGGGTGGCCCCTATGTAGCGAACCACTCCTCAGAAAATGGGATCTGGCTACGGCATACACAGACATCCCAGCAAAGAGAAATTGTATGTGGCAGAATGCTTGATGGCATTCGTATTTTACAGGCAATTACTGAATGTATTCTTGCCTGGGAAATCCCATGGACAGCGCAGCCTGGCAGGCTACAGTCCCTGGGGTTGCAGAGACAGACACAACTGAGAGACATTTAAGGCATTAATATTAAAAAGTACAACAATCATGAATACCTATTGTGCCCTGGTACAACAGGGACTCTCTGAATCCCCCTAAATAATATAGTAAAGGCACACATTTTTTTGACATTAAGTGGTCACATACTGAGATTATAAAATTCATCTCTCTCCTCTATAAAAGTTAAAGATCTCTATTTCTCCCAAACAATAAGCTTAAAAAAATAGTAAGTGAGAAGAAAACCTTAATAATACATTGATTACAAAAGGAGGAATAATTTCAGGTATTTGCACTTCAATGACTAGATCAGAAGAGCTTAGTCTTGTATCAAGGAAAACTAATATAGTCACCCAGAGTCACTACAAAGGATCGTATCACTGCAAAAATCAACTGCTGTCAACCCAGTACCATTAACGCTTTAATTATCCAAATGAAAATGCTAATTGAACCTTCTTGGTGAAGAATTCAGAAGAAATTTAAATTTCAGTGACTCTACAAGTACAGACCTGTATTTACAGTGCATTTTGCTGTTGCTATTCTTCAAAGGCTGCCTTTTTCAGTCAAACTGTCTAAAGATACTCTATTCATAAATCTAGAATTTACACTGTAATTAATGGGTGATTTAAAGTGCTACAAATATTATAGCACGAGTCTTTTTATTTTTTCCAATGTAACAACAAAATCTTTATAGGTAGTCATTTAATCAAATAGACAGCAGCTGTTTCTGAATAGTCAATTCAAGTAGGAAGAACCTTACCTTTCCTTTGAACCCTTACCACTCCCTGACAAAGTCTTTCAGTTTATATGCTTTTAGCAATCTAATTTGGATCTTAAAATGAGGTTTTATATGGAACAAAATACTATTTTTTTTCCTTGTCAGTTTTATCTCTAAAGCATAGCATCACACATGGTTCACAGTAGATGCTCATGTAAACGTGTGATGTGATTTAATGTCTGAAAAATAATGCTGTTTCTGCAATTGCTTTATTTTTTTAAGTAAATATTTGAGGAATAATACAGAAACTAGGAAAATTATAACCCACAGGAAGTAAGAAAACTGGAGATGAACAGTATCATGACCTAAAATAAAACTGTTAGGTTATTTGAAAAATTACCCAACATTTATAATTTTATTTCCATGGAAAACAGACACCCAAAAGAAATAACAATATATAAATACTTATTTGTATTTATGAATAAGAAGATTTACTTTTTCACTAAAATTATATTAAGCTATAACAAACACGCCATGCACAAATCTTAAGAAAATGAATTGAAATATAAGACCTTTTCTGAGGTATAAATTATATAATATAAAATTGACTATACAATTTGAGAAGTTTTAGTAAATTTATACCTTTGTCCAACCATCATCCCAAAACAGTTTTAAAATACTTTTATTACTAAAAATATTACATCAATTTCCAGTCAGTCCCACAAACAGCCTCTGGAAACACTGATATTTGTCTTTATAATTTTGCCTTATAAAGAAATTCAATTTAAACTAAATCATATAATACATAGGCTTCTTTCACTTACAAAATGTTTTTTGGTCCATATGTGTTGTTGCATATTGAAATAGTTTATTTCTTTTTACTGATAAT
Source organism: Neotragus pygmaeus (assembly GCA_006410875.1). NCBI lineage: Eukaryota > Metazoa > Chordata > Mammalia > Artiodactyla > Bovidae > Neotragus > Neotragus pygmaeus. The sequence goes on from SJYV01025528.1 coordinate 1,059,467, forward strand.
TAGCTTTCCACTTTCTGATGTAATGGTGTGTTTAACCATTCACCAGTTGATGACCACTGGTTTCCAGTTTGGGGTTATTATGAATACTGTATTGATATATGAACATACAGATCTTTAAATGGGCATTTGTTTCTATTTTGTTAGGTGGATGGTAAGGAGTGGAACTGCTGGGCCATGTGGTAAGGAAATGTTCAACATTTTAAGAAACTGTTACACTGTTTTCCTAAATGGTTATATTGTCCTTAAATTTTCATCAAAAGTGTTCCAGGGCTGCATTTTCTCCATATTTTCACCATCTTTTCACATTGTCATTCTGATCGTTTATTTCCATTCCATTAAGTGGTAAGTGAAATCAAATATGGATAAAAGTTTGTATTTGCCTAATAACTAAGAAATTGGGAGAATATTTATGTGTTTATTTGTTGTTCATATATCATCTTAAGTGACTTAAAAATGTGATATATTTTTAACATTTTGGCTAAATTATTAATTTGTCAAAATTCCTTATATATTATGAATAAAGATGGGCTTCCCTTGTGGCTCAGCTGGTAAAGAATCTGCCTGCAATGAGGGAGACTTGGGTTCAATCCCTAGGTTAGAAGGATCTCCTGGAGAAGGAAAAGGCTACCCACTTCAGTATTCTGGCCTGGAGAATTGCATGGACTACAGTTCATGGAGTTGCAGAGTCGGACACGATGAGCGACTTTCACTTTCTATGAATAAAGGTAGTTTTAGATATATGACTGGCAAATATTATTTCCAGTAAGTTGCTTACCTTTCATATTCTTAATGTATTTTGAAATGCAAATGTTTTTAATATTATTAAGTAGTTTTATTTTTATAATTTCTTGATTGGGCTTTTGGTGCCATTTCTTCAAAAAAAAAAGAAAATCACTTTTCCCGGAGTCACAGTTTCTTCTATGACATTTTCAGAAAGTTTTGAAATTCTGGCTCTTACATTTAGGTCTATAATCCACTTCAGGTTAATTTTTATGCAAAGCAAGGACATAAAATTATTCTAGCACTACATGTTGAAACATCATCTTTTCACCCATTGAATTATCTTGGCAATTTTGTCAAAATTAAGTTGACCATAAATATTCAGTTTTATTTCTAGACCACCTATTTNGAAAAGACCCTGATGCTGGGAAAGATTGAAGGCAGGAGGAGAAGGTGACAACAGAGGATGAGATGGTTGGTTGGCACCACCGATTCCATGCACGTGAGTTTGAGCAAGCTCTGGGCATTGGTGATGGACAGGGAAGCCTGGTGTGCTGTAGTCTATGGGGTTACAAAGAGTAGAACACAAGAGAGTGAACTAAACTAAAACATAATTAAGTGCTAAAAGAATTGAAAACTGCTGTTCTTAGACAGTTGTGTTCTCTATGTGTCTGTAGTCATAACAGATTTACAATCTGTTATTGAGGAGGCTTGCCACTGATTGCATATATGTCAGAATATGACATAAGCAGAACGACTTCTTTTTAAGATGACACAGGAAATGTGTTTTTGTTTTGTTTTGTTTTGCATAGCCCTTTAGTTTTGAAAATATTTGGCTGAAAATTCAACGAAGTTAAAATTTAAGATCTCCATTTGCAACTTAGAGCTCAGCATCCTATATAGAATCAGAAATTACAGAAAATTTTCAATGCAGTGCTCCTTTAAATCTCAAAATAGAAAGGCAGCTATGTGCCATGTAGAGAATATGTCTAGGACACCACAGCCTACTGAGTAGCTTTAATGAAGTAACAAAGCATTTTATTACATACTCACAAACAAAGGACTATGACTATGTGCATTCAAAAGCAAACCATAATCCTTTGTGAAAAACAGATTCTGTTATTTATGCTGTGTATATACACACACACACACATATATATACACACATATATATAAATCTTAAATAAGAACAATAATTACAAAAATCCATAAAAGAGATTCATTTTAAGCAGTTTTGTTAAATACATATTTATTGGATGAATGAGCTCCTCCAAGGCACTCCCACTGTGTTAAGGACATGTCATGAATTTTTTAACTACTTAATAATGCATTTGCTTCAGGATTGAGTTAGTTTAATAAATCATATAAGTTGTAATAAGTTTTTCCACATATTCTTACATTAAAAAATAATCTAGTTTTTAAGCACTGCTTCCCTTACTATAAATAAGAAGCTTAAAATAACTGAGGGCAAAAAGAAGATAAAAAAACACACTTAAGGAAACTATCCAAGGAAATGCATCCAGAATTCTAAGGTCAAGTTCAACAGTCAGTTCTAAAATGTTATGCAACTGCTTGTGTGATGAACATCTTTATGAGAGACATCTCCATAAATTTCATCACTTTATCAAATTACAAAATAGTCATGAACAGTTGTTCTATGTGATGTTATTCTATGAGATCACCTCACACTAATAACCCAGCGATGTGCTGAGGTGACAAAACTGCGACTGATCAGAGAGGCATGTGGTCAGGAGCAACGACCACTGGTTAAGAAAACAAACATGTGAGNGAACAGTTGTTCTATGTGATGTTATTCTATGAGATCACCTCACACTAATAACCCAGCGATGTGCTGAGGTGACAAAACTGCGACTGATCAGAGAGGCATGTGGTCAGGAGCAACGACCACTGGTTAAGAAAACAAACATGTGAGGGGAATATAGAGAGACCTAGCAAACACTAGCTCTAAAAATCCTACCTCAAAGGAGGTGGACAAGTAAACTGAATAATCAAAAGTTCTGGCCAAAAGCGTAAGAAAAAAACTCTGGGCCAGCACCTGGTCAGAGACAAGGTGGAAGCTGAGCCTGAGTGACAACACATTAGCTCCCTACCTCACCAGTGAATCACGCAGTGCTACAACTTATATTTAATAAGAGTACTTATGTATAGTTTTCATGATGATATTTAGATGCTCACATCCAAACTCATGTTCTGTAATTCATATATATTTAACACAAATATAAAAATTTGATCTGAATATCAGAAGAATTAAAATTTAACATTATTCACTTATAATTATGACTCTGGAATGATGGAAGAAATGCAAAGTTCATTATCAATGAAATTGCTTTAGTTCAAATGAAATAAAACTAAAAATAGTATTTACTTTTATCTTATAAAATAAATATAAAATTGCCTATGTTTCTAGTTTTTCTCCATAATGAGCTTATTGAAAAAAAATTAAATTACTCTCCTTAACCTAGTTTATATTATTTCAAGGTTACATAACCCACCAAGGACACTCAAATATGACCAACGTATATCTTTCTTTAACTTCTTGATTTTACAGGTTTGAAATAATCTTATTGGTATTACTAATTATGATTAAGCAAAAGTAATCAAATCACTGAGACCAGAGTGAATATCATCTAAAACTATCTAAGTATTTCAGTAAACTGCTCATAATTCTTTTCTTGAATGAATATTTATTTTAAAACTAGAAACTATCAATCCACTTTAAAGAAGATAGGCTAATGCATTAATCAATAACTTTAACCTCATTTTTCCTNTCAGAGGCATTTAAAAACTGATAGTAAGGTGTCAGTGAAACTTTTGGTAGTTGTGGACTGAAATATCCCCCCATAATTCATACACTGAGGCTCTAACCCTTAGTATTTCAGAATGTGACTATATTTTGGGATAGGATCTTTAAATCAGAAGTTAAAATGATGCTGTTAGAGTAAGCTTTAACCTAGTCTGACTGGTGTTTTTACAAGAAGGGGAGATGTGGACACACACAATGAGACCCTAGGAGCATATGCACAGAGGCACAACCATGCAAAGGGACAGGGAGAGTACAACCATCTGTAAGCCTATGCTGCTTAGTCGCTTCAGTCGTGTCCGACTCTGTGCAACCCCGTGGACTGCAGCCTACCAGGCTTCTCCGCCCATGGATTTTCCAGGCAAGAGTACTGGAGTGGGTTGCCATTGCCTTCTCCTGTAAGCCTATGAGAGAGTCCTTAAGGAACAAAGTCAGCTAGCACTCTGATTTAAGTCTTTCAGCTTCCAAAACTATGAGGACATAATAATCTCTCATTTAAGCCACTCAGTCTGTAGTATTTGATTGTGGCAACTCTAGCAAATTAATTCAGTGGTGAAGAGTCCTATTACATGAATAGTTTTGAGAACATGAGAGTACTTTTTTTTTTTTCCTACACAAGTAGAAGACAAACAACTGGATGGAAAGAAGAAATCATTCATTTCTTTATGGTCAAAATAATCATTCTTGATTTTTAACTCTCTCGTGACACTCACTCTCAACTTTGGATAACACAGATACCATTACTATTAGCAGGGAATTCTGTTGTTGTTGTCATTGTTTAGTTGCTGAGTTATGTCCAACTCTTTGCAACCCCATGGACTGTAGCCAACCAGGCTACCCTGTCCATGGGATTTTCCAGGCAAGAATACTAGAGTGGGTTCCCATTTCCTTCTCCAGGGGATCTTCCCTACCCAGGGATTCAACCAGTATCTACTGAATTACAGGTGCATTCTTTATGGTGGAGCCACCAGGGAAGCCCCAGCAGGAACTTCTAGATAATTATTAGAACTGTAATTCTAGATAATTATAACTGTTATTGTTTATGGAAGTCCCACAGTCAAGTAAGATAAATACATTATAAAAAGTATATTTGGAGGAGTGGTAAAACATCTGCCTACAATGTGGGAGACCCGGGTTCTATCCCTGGGTTGGGAAGATCCTCTGGAGAAGGAAATGGCAACCCACTCCAGTACTCTTGCCTGGAAAATCCCATGGGCAGAGGAGCCTGGTAGGCTACAATCTATGGGGTCACAAAGGGACTGACATTACTGAACGACTTCACCTCATAGTCATTTGACCTGTGGAGAATAAAATTTCTTCCCTGGCAGTCCAGTGGTTACGAGCCCAAGAGTTTCCACTGCAGGAATCTTGGGTTAGATCCCCGGCCAGGGAACTAAGATCCTACATGCATTAAAAAAAAAAAAAAAAAATCTGTGTGCTGTCATAAGCAAAGGTTGAGATAGTCTGATCCTAAAGATGGCAGGTATGAAGGCGGGGCCCTCCCTCCACGGGGAAATGCTGGGACCACCGGGGAGCGCATGTAGGGGCAGACACCCATGGATGGGCAGAGACTGCAGTCAGGCAGCCGTGCTGCAGAGGTAGAGGCCAGGCGAGTAGGTGGCTCCAACAACAAGTGCTGCACTCCTGGGGTGAGCCATGCAGCTGCAGCCGCTGCCAGCGACATGGAGGAAGAGGACAAGAAGATGAGCACATGTGGATCGCATCCTCAGGGAGGCCGAGCTGGACCCCACACCCAAGTAGGTGAAAGGCGAAAAGAGCTGGGCTGGGGGTCCAGTGAGTTACGGGAGGGTCTTTGGGATCACCCGCCCACTCCAGTGTTCTTGCCTGGAGAATCGCAGGGGTGGCTGAGACTAGTGGGCTGTCGTTTATGGGGCTGCACAGAGCCGGAAACGACTGAAGGGACTTAGCAGCAGCAGCTGGTCTGTGGGTTCTGGAAGTGAGAAAGCAGCCTTGGGGAAGCTTGGAGGTACATACTGTTACAGGAGGATGTGGCAGGCAGGGAGGGCCCCGGAGTGGATGGCATGATCAGGCCCCGGGCAGGGTCTGGGGAGGGCGGTCTCAGTGGGTGGAATAGGAGGCGATACCCTATTGAAGTGGGAGATCTCCACTGGAGTTGACGTAGTTCCTCTGCTCCTGGACGGTAGTGTCATGTGATCCTCTGCTGGCCAGATGTGCGGAAAGGAAGGAGCCATGCCTTCCGCCCCAATGGCCATCCCCCTAACCCAGGCTCTCCACATGGCCTTCCCTGCAGAGTAGTGTCCAGGAGTTGCAGTGGAGCTAGTGACTGAGCGACTTCCCTTTCACTTTTCACGTTCATGCATTGGAGAAGGCAATGGCAACCCACTCCAGTGTTCTTGCCTGGAGAATCCCAGGGATGGGGGAGCCTGGTGGGCTGCCGTCTATGGCGTCACACAGAGTCAGACACGGCTGAAGTGACTTAGCAGCAGCAGCAGCCCTGGTTATGGGCCAGAAAGTTTTCCTGGATTAGTATATTAGAGAAAATGGCATGTCACATAAGTGTAGAAATACTGCTGTTTAGTTGCCTTCAGTTTGGGGTCTCAAGCAAATGCAAACTTTATGCATCACTATACCATGTAGAGGGTTGAGTTTTGCTCCACTTACTGCTGAGATAAGCTGGAACCTGCCAGAACAGTAGCACATGGGCAGTGTCTCCCTGAACAAACAGGAAACTGACACAGAGCAGGAAGCACATGACCAGCTGGTGAAACTAGAAGTAGAGACCACAAAGGCAGCTCAGACCAGCCTGGCATCATGCACGCTCAAAACATCCAGCATCAGCATGCTCAAAAGGGGAATTGTGACCACTGAATGATGCTAAAGCTGACACTCCAGTACTTTGGCCACCTCATGCAAAGAGTTGACTCACTGGAAAAGACTCTGATGCTGGGAGGGATTGGGGGCAGGAGGAGAAGGGGACGACCGAGGATGAGATGGCTGGATGGCATCACGGACTCGATGAACGTGAGTCTGAGTGAACTCCGAGAGATGGTGATGGACAGAGAGGCCTGGCGTGCTGCAATTCATGGGGTCGCAAAGAGTTGGACACGACTGAGTGACTGAACTGAACTGATTGCATCTTCCTAGGGTGGCAGTAGTGAGCTGGTTCTCGGTGTTTGAAGTGATGTGACTGATCCTTGCACAGGGCACCCAGGAAGAGAAAGAGGGAGAAAGAACAGCCCAGAGCATACCTCTGGCCCAACCCATCAGATCTGCTCAACTTTCACTCCATTTAAGATCTGAACTTAGCTCCTGGAAGAGCAGTCAAGGCTACCTGTTTCTTGTGTTTATTCCCTTGCACTATTCCAGAAACACCAATAAAGGTCTTACTGTATAGCTCAGAGGACTAGTCAATAATCTATGATAAGCCATAATGAGAAATAATATCAAAGAAAAGAATGTATATATGCATACTTAATATATGTGTGTAACTAAATCACTGCTGTACAGCAGTAATCAACACAACACTGTAAATCAACTTCAAACACATACACACACAAACCCTTGTCTGAAAGTCTCTTCTGGCTTCTTATCAGGTTATTTGATTAGAGTTCAAGGATGCCTGGGTTGGATACAGGGTTAACCTTCACACAGCTCCTTTGATTAGACTCCTATTTTATAATAGTCTCGTAATTCAGGAAAAATGATTTCACCCAATGTGAACTATTCTGATAGCTGTTTTAAATCAAATCTTCAACTTGCTCTCATATTAGAAAATTGTGTCTTGCTAGAATAAATGCCTTACAAATAAATTGTTCAACCATTTCATTAGTTTCATGGAGAGGTAACATTTAATGGGGCTTTTTTTTCTTTCTCTTGTATGTTACTCATGAGCTTCCCCGGTGGCTCAGACGGTAAAGAATCCACCTGCAATGTGAGAGACATCGGTTCAATCCTTGGTTTGGGAAGATCTCCTGGAGAAGGGTATGGCAACCCACTTCAGTACTGTTACTTGGAAAATTCCATGAACAGAGGAGCCTGGTGGGCTATAGTCCATGAGGTTGCAGAGTCTAACACAACTGATTGACTAAGCACAAGCATATTACTCATAGCAGCCTATACTAAGGTGATACTTTTATTTAAAAAATAATTCTAACATCTTCCACATTCTTAAAATAATAATTTAAAGAGCAGTCAGATGGGTTTCATCAATCCTTCTACTTACATTTCAAGAGCACTGTGATTTTGAGGCAAAGACTGTATGTATTCTTACTTAAAATGTCTGCCCCATTTTTTCTGTCCTCCAGCTTCAGAAGTTCTGAAATATGAAGACTCTAATAATTTTACATTCCAATTTTTAAAATGGAAATTTGATGATGTCACTTTTCACTTAAAATACTAAGGTGTCTCTGCATGGCTTTAAAAATGAATTCTGAATTTCTTTATACATTTGAGGAAATTCTGAGGAAGTAAGTTTCTGTATAATGGTCTAAAATCACCCACTTCCCTCTGTCAATCCCGACTCTTAACATGTAACTAACTTATGTCTACCTACCATTGACTACAAACTTCTTTCCGGTCCTAAAATAAATCATATTCTCTCTGCTATGGCGCTACACATAGTATATGGTGTTTCATGGCTTGAGTGCCACATACACTCTCTTCACTGAGTTGGCCTGGACAATTTCCATTCATGCATCTCAGCTTGGATTTTGATGTCTTCAAAAACCAGGCCAGACAGAGCACATCTGGGAGGCTGATATGCTACTATATTAAGTCCTTTAACAAGCCAGACCAAAGAAAGGCCTGCCTCATGCGAATTGGAAGAAATAACAAGTTCCAAAGCTCTCTCTCTCTTTTACTGAAGACATACAAAGGCCCAGAAACTGAATTGACCAATAATGAATTCAAGTGCTCCTTTCTCTACATGTCCCAATTTACCCTGCCGTGGGAACTCTAGCAGCAACTAGAATTCTAGAGTTGTATCTATTGTTTTCACTATACCAAATATCTCATGTAATGGTGACTATAAATATAAAGAATGAAACTATAAAACAATATATCTGTATGGAAATGTTAGGATTCGTTATAGTTTAAATCATGACCACTGAAATGAAATTATATTAGAATAGTCTGATGTGTAACCTGCTTGCTCATCTAATAGACAGCCCTGAAAATAATGTCCTTTATGGTTAAATTCACTAGGCATAGAATTTTTTTCACCTATAACCTGAAGTAAAATTTCTCTATATGTAATATTTTGCAGTTATGAATGCAATTATGTATTTTTTCAATGAAAGCACACAGCTTTGTATGGGAAAATATAAAAATTGAAAATGGGAAACTGGCAAAATAACAAAGCACAGCTCAACAATTTATAAATCCTTAAGACTGACAATTTTTTGACCTTTCTATTAACATATCAAAGTGACCACCACTCCTTAAAAGGAAGTAGTCATTGAAAATAAAACCCAGCACAGCTTATAAAACAAAAGGTCATTGAAGATTAGCGCCTCAGTAAGTTTCAGTGATGCTACAGCTTGCCAGTAATTCTAGGCTTGAGGGGAAAGACAGCAAAATAATCCAAGATGATATTAAAATGTGAGGCCTTGAATTTATTTCCCATTTGACAACACAAACTGGAAGGGTTTTTTTTTTTATGTTAACAAGTGGAGAATATGGATTTTCACAGAACCATGGAAATTTGTGTCTAGAAATACCTTCAGGACTCAGTCCCAGATAGAACAGTAGTAAAGAACCTGCCTGCCTGCATTGGTGATTCAAGAGACAGGGAGTTCAGTCCTTGGGTCAGGAAGATCCCTAGAGAAGGAATTGACAGCCTGCTCAAATATTCTTGCCTGGAAAATTCCATGGACTGAGGAGTGGGTTCACAAACAGTAGGACATGAATGAGCACACACGTGCATTCTATTATACAGATGAGAAGATGGATACCCAGCTGAGTGGTCCCGAGTCATACAGGGAGAACTTACTGAGAGAACACAGGTCCCTGATGTTCTAGGTCAATACTATTTCTGTTGAGACACTCAGGTTCTGTTAATAGAAAATCTTATTGTCTAGCTCATTAATTCACTAAGACCTACTTACATTGAAATGAAGAACTGAACTGGCGTACTGTAGATACCAAATCACCTTACCTGCCTCCTGCAAAACCTGTATGCAAGTCAAGAAGCAACAGTTAGAACTGGACATGGAACATGGACTGCTTCCAAATTGGGAAAAGATTACATCAAGTCTGTATATTGTAACCCTGTTTATTTACGTTGTATGCAGAATACATCATGTGAAATGCTGGGCTGGATGAAGCACAAGCTGGAATCAAGATTGCCAGGAGAAATGCCAACAACCTCATATATGCATACGACACCACCCTTATGGCAGAAAGCAAAGGGAAACTAAAGAGCATCTTGATGAAGGTAACAGAAGAGAGTGAAAAAGCTGGCTTAAAAGTCAACATTCAAAAAACAAAGACATGACATCCAGTCCCATCACTTCATGGTAAATAGATGGGGAAAAATGCAAACAGTGACAGACTTTATTTTCTTGGATTACAAAATCACTGCAGATGATGAGGGCAGACATGAAATTAAAAGACACTTCCTCCTTGGAAGAAAAGCTAATGACAAACCTAGACAGCATATTAAAAAGAAGACACATTACTTTACTGACAAAGGTCTTTAGAGACAAAGCTATGGTCTCCAGTAGTCATGTATGGATGTGAACGTTAGACCATAAAGAAGGCTGAGCACCAAAGAATTGATGCTTTTCAACTGTGGTGTTGGAGAAGACTCTTGAGAGTCCCTGCAAGGAGATCAAACCAGTCAATCCTAAAGAAAATCAATCCTGAATATTCATTGAAAAGACTGCTGCAGAAGCTGAAGCTCCTCCTGACATGAAGAGCCATCTCATTAGAAAAGACCCTGATGCTAGGAAAGACTGAAGGCAGGAGGAGAAGGAGACAACAGAGGATGAGATGGTTGGATGGCATCACTGACTCAATGGACATGAGTTTGAGCAAGCTCCAGGAGATGGTGAAGAACAGGGAAGCCTGGTGTGCTGCAGTCCATGGGGTCACAAAGAGTCAAACACAACTGAGTGACTAAACAACAGCTGTAAATATAATGACTTCCTCATTTATCACCCCTACAACTCCCATTGTACTTTTCTCTCATTCACTTAGAGGAGAAAAAAAATTTTTTTTGTTTTAATTCTGGCTTCAGTTTAATAAAATGAACATTGGGCTAAATTATTTACAGATATATAATTATGATAAAAAGTTATTTGGCCTCCCTGCTAGCTCAGATGGTAAAGAATCTGCCTGCAGTGCAGGAGACTCAAGAGATGAGAGTTCAATCCTTGTGTCAGCAGTATTCCCTGAAGAAGTCAATGGCACCTCACTCCAGTATTCTTGCCTGGAGAATTACATGGACAGAGAAGCCTGGCAGGCTATGAACATTGGGCTAATTATTTACAAATATATATTTATAATTATGATAAATATTATTTACTATTTATATGTGCTAAAGTCACATTGTTTCACACATATTTCAGTATATATCATAGTTTAGATGTTGGTATCCCAGGTGTATAGATCTGGAAACTAGTTTAGACAGAACAGTTGATGAAGCTCCTAAACTTATTAAGATGAAGATTCAAACTTTTGCACATCCTGTGGTGCAATCATGCGGTTTTTATGTATTCCTTTAGGTTCAGATCAGAAATGAATATCAACAATTATACAAAAGCAGAGCTAGATATATCATTTACTAAGTGTAAGAAAAGTGTAAGATTCATGTTTCAAATGTAGATCTGTCTGACATATGAACATAGCCATTTCAGATACTATTTCAAAAGTCTTTTTCTTCTGGATGTCAGTATTCACCCTGAATGTTCTCATAGTACCTAGAATACAGCCTATTTTAGCAGTCATGAAATAGAATGATTTCAGAACATAATCGTTCTCCATGATCAACGTGATCATATAAGGGTATTACACTGATCACCTGATAGGTATTCAATTGCAAGGCCTTTATATTTATTGAAAGTCAAAGTGAAGGTTTCTAGTCATGTCTGACTCTTTGCAACACATGGACTGTGTAGTCCATAGAATTCTCCAGGCCAGAATACTCTAGTGAGTAGCCTTTCCCTTCTCCAGGGGATCTTCCCAAGCTAGGGATCAAACCCAGGTCTCCCGCATTTCAGGCAGATTCTTTACCAGCTGAGACACAAGGGAAGCCCAAGAAAACCAGAGTGGGTAGCCTATCCCTTCTCCAGTGGATCTTCCCAATTCAGGAATCTAACCACAATCTCCTACACTGCAGGCAGATTCTTTACCAACTGAGCTGTGAGGGAAGCCTTATATTTGTTGGCGTTATTAAAAATTGCTTTTTTTTTTTTCAGTATAAGCAGGGAGAGTTCCTAGTAGCTCATCATTATTTCGCTGTTTTATATCCATGTTTTAAAAGACTCTGGATCAGTAAAATATTCGCAAATATAGCAGGTTAATTTAAAATAATGGTGTTATATGTCACATGTTAAGTAAATGTTGACTTCTACTCTGGGTTCCTAAAGAAACTAATACACTCACGTGTTTGTAAAACTCATATACATCAGCCTTCTAAGCAGCTCTCCTTCCTCTATGTTATTCTCTATTTTCCCTTTGAACTATACTTTTTTTGTCTGATGGTCCTCATGAAATCAATACTGGACTTTCAAACAATGACAGAAAGCGTAATATTTTATGTGTGTGTTCCTTTTGAGAGAAAAGATAACTAATGTAAGATGATACTGACTATGAAGACAGAAGAACTCTGGGATACAGTCAATAATCCTGCGACTTAGTTCTAGACTGCAGACACATGATCTAATCTTTAATTTCAACTTCTTTACTAAAATGAGGAACTTAATTGTAGTTTTTATGAGATCTAGATAATTTTGATATGCAGTTTATTGATCCCCTGGAGAAGGAAATGGCAACTCCCTCCTGTATTTGTACCTGGGAAATCCCATGGACTAGGAGCCTGGTGGGCTCATGGAAGAGTCAGAAAGGATTTAGCGACTGAACAACAACATACACCTTGTACAGTGTGTGAAATTTTAGCATGTCAATTATCCTATAAAGTTATTGGAAGGAAAAATGGTGCTCTCATGTGGATCAACCATCAAAACTTTAAAAAAAAAACAAAACAGGGACGGGGAGAGGAGACCCAGTTTATCTCTCTTTCAACAATAAACAAGTGTTAAAGGGAGCAACTGATATGTGGAAAGAAAAATTCAATAAAGATCATTTGAGAAATGTCCAATACCCCTATTTATATCAAACAGAGCATAAAGGAGAAAGCAGTGACAAGAAGAGCAAGATCATCTGATAGTTAATCCACACTGCTGAGAAATTTAGTGAAAGCCGTTTGTGCTATGAAGATGCAGCTAAGGAACATGCAACTTATCATCAACAGAAATGTCATCTCCCCTTTGGCAGAAAATACCATTGGTTAACATATAATTATTACTGACTAAAAATAGCCTTTGTGGGGATTGTCTCAGCTTAGCTTTACTTCCTTGGGTGATTATACTCCAGCATGGTGTTTTTGTGTACTCAACAAGAGTCCATGGAGACATAAACACAAACTCTTAAAAGTTGCTTTTGTCCTAGTTTCAACTCAAGTTCTTTTTCCTCCTTCAACTTATATAACAAATAGTTTTCAGTCTCTAAAAGTTTCCATTCACTGAAGTAAGAACCAGAGAGGCAAAAATATGTAACAAAATGAGGGACTGGGTTTTAAGAAGAATCTTGCTGAATGTAGATGGATTTTATCCATTAATAACAAAGGAATTCTCAAGTTTTCCTATAGCCTGTGGGGAATAAGGTATAGACCAGCTTTGATTTGATAATAACGTAATTACAGGATAGATTAAACATTGTCTTACAACAAAGGAGCTGTGCTAAATAATGAAATACTAGTCAATTACAGATAAGTCTTGATAGGTAATTCTATAAATCTCACATGTTTAACAAATAAGCATTCACACAGAGGCTATAAGATAATTGTATATCAAATACTACTTTTATGAATAATGTTCTCAAAAATTCCCAAAGTCCTCATTCATTATGTTGAGCTTCCCTAGAATACGGTGAGTGTAATTTTGTTAGCAGTCAGTGTTTTAATTTATGGGTATACCTCTAACCAGAACTCTTCTCATCCTCCTACCCCCTCAACACCCTTAGGGAGATAACCACAGTTGACTTTGTATCATTAGGTTTAGTAAGGCTACTATTTAGTTCATTATATCAGTTACTTATTCATGATAAACTTATTGAATTCCAAGCTTCAACCTCATCTGAGGCAAAGAAAATTTAACAAAATAGAAATGATTCCTTCCCGGAGTTTTAAAGGTAAATAAAAATTAAAGTTATGACACAAATGGTTAATTACTAATCATAATTGTAAAAGAACCAGGACATTACATTGCTTCATGAAATTATGGTAAATTTCATGTAGCTGAAATCCAGTAGAATGTGTGTGTGTGAGATATTACTGTAAGGGCATCTAATTGCAGGTAGGGGGGATGTTGCAGTTGGGTACATTTTTTTATCACAATGCAGTTGTGACATTTTGAAAAGTGATTTCATTAAGTTGATAGGTGTGAAGATATAACAGATTATAAAATAACAAGGATTGGCCTTCAGTGAAAAAGAAGAAAAGATGAGGTTTAATACCAGACATACAATTTAGTCATGAAAATTGAGGAAATTACATCTGGCTTTGTTCAAGAGGTTAAAAATGTGTGTTTGATTACTTTTGTTATGATCCCAAGTGGCTTACAAACATATTTTTCCAAACTTAGCTTTCAAGGGTTAAAAAACAAATTGGCTTTAAAGTTTCTATAATGCCTTAATTACATATCATATGCTTGATATATAGNAAAATGTGTGTTTGATTACTTTTGTTATGATCCCAAGTGGCTTACAAACATATTTTTCCAAACTTAGCTTTCAAGGGTTAAAAAACAAATTGGCTTTAAAGTTTCTATAATGCCTTAATTACATATCATATGCTTGATATATAGCAATATATTTTATATAAATGTCATACATAATATATATCATATATAACAGCCATAGTTATATATCTTATATATTGGCTTTTTAATTAATAGAACTGAAGGAGCCACAGTCATTAAAAAGTATTTATGGAATGTGAAACAAATTCCCATTAAATAATTTCCTCTCCACATATGATTTGAGCACTGAATATGAGCAAGATGCTATGAAAAATCATTTAGTATGTCCCAAAGAGGTATATAAGTCTAGAAAGGGAGAACATAGCATAATCAGAAATTTCAATATAGCATTTTAGATGTGGTGACAGTGGATGTTTTACTCGTGAGACTATTAGAAGTATAAGGAAAGAGGTTAAGTACAGCTGGCTGAATCATCCTGGAAGGCCACGGTTTTCAGCTACCTCCTCTATTGTTTCCACTGCTACTCTTGCCTGAACCAATTCCACCTCCTGCTAGTNTTTTACTCGTGAGACTATTAGAAGTATAAGGAAAGAGGTTAAGTACAGCTGGCTGAATCATCCTGGAAGGCCACGGTTTTCAGCTACCTCCTCTATTGTTTCCACTGCTACTCTTGCCTGAACCAATTCCACCTCCTGCTAGTCTACCATAATTACCCCCTGCAAGCTAGTCCAAAGTCCAACCATTCGCCTCTAACAGTTCTCTGCAGACAGAATGATTATCTTTCCATAGAAAATAACTTCTTGTTGTTCTCCTACTTTAAAGCTCCGCATTATACTTACACATAGAGCCCAAAATGCTATTCCATGGCTCCTCTGTCCATGGAATTTTCCAGGTAAGAACTGGAGTGGGTTGCCATTCCCTTCTACAGGAGATCTTCCTGACCAGGGATAGAACTCAAGTCTCCTGCATTGCAAGCAGATTCTTTACCATCAGAGCCACCAGGGAAGCCCATTTGATGACACAAAAAATCCTCTAAATAACATGGTGTCTTTCTACCTGATGGTGCCTTTATACTTCTTCAACTCTTATCTCAGAATACTTTCCTAACTTATTCAAGACAGTCCAGAAACAAATACCTTATTGCAGTCTTCAGGAAAATATGTAGATTATATATATCATTTGTTCTCACAACAGGAAGTTTACTTCTTCAATCCTCTATTCTAAAAACACATTTTCTTAGAATTTGCTCATGTCTGGCTGCCTTCTGTAATTTTTCAGCCATTTCCTAAGAGGAGTTTTCCCTGAGTGTGCATTTGTCCCCATCTTTAGGTCACATTCACCACTTTTTTTTTTTCCCCTTATGGTGTTTGTCAAGATCTTATTCATCCAATTGTTTATTGCTTGATTAGCATCCTTAATTATACAATATAAGTGCCATACAACCTTAACTATATCATCATATTTACTACTGGCAACTGAACCAAGACTTGGCAAAGACTCATGACCTATAAAAACTTAATAACCAAATTAGATGTATGATTGCTAAATTTACCAAATAAAAACATAGAACATTTAGTTACATTTGAAATTCAGATAAATGAAAATTACTCATTTGGTACAAATATGCCCCAAATATTGCATGAGATATACTAAAATGTGGGCATCTTCATTGAAGTATGTTGCAAACAATTCAAATATAAAGGACAAAGGACATTTAAGATTATTAAAAAATGCTAAAAAAAATGGCATGGAAATTATTGCTAATTTTGTTAGATGTGATGATGATAGTTTGGTTATGAGGACAATATTTTTATTTTTCCAAATGCATTACTGAGGTATTTATGGGTAAAACAGCATGATGGTTGTTATTTATTTAAAATTAAGAAAATCGTTAATGAGGTTAATAAGGCAACATGTTAACATGTTCTTTGAAGCTAGTGAGTATGAAAGGAGAGGAAGAAACGTGTTGGGGACCTCTAGTCCCATTCCTTGTGTCTCCCACTGCTAGAATCAGGTGAGAAGGACAGAGAAGGTTGAAAATCCTAACTCACTGGGTCTGCTTCCCATTACAAAGAACACAGAAGCAAGCAGGCAAAAGTGTNAAGGAGAGGAAGAAACGTGTTGGGGACCTCTAGTCCCATTCCTTGTGTCTCCCACTGCTAGAATCAGGTGAGAAGGACAGAGAAGGTTGAAAATCCTAACTCACTGGGTCTGCTTCCCATTACAAAGAACACAGAAGCAAGCAGGCAAAAGTGTGGAATGCATACAAAAACAAACAGACCCAGGAATTGCTGAAGTTTTGTTTTACTCTTCTCTCTACTGATTTGCATGTTTGGAATTTTCAGTCGTAAAAGAATATAAAAGTATAAATACACATACATACTACATTTCACAATTAAAGCTGAAAATTTTAAACTATGCCTTTCATATTTTCCCCTACCTTTTTTTGAGAACTTAACACGGAATCAATAAATATTTATTGATTGACAAAAATACATTAAAAATGAATTTATCCCATAACATAGAATTTTCTACTTGGAGCAGAAGAAACAAAGAAGTCTTATTATGTTCATCTGATCCTTTTAATTAATTATATTTCAGCAATCCATGCCTCTTTAATAAAGTTTGCCTAGTATAATTAATTTCCTAGGAGATTTTAAGTAATGAATATAAGGTATACAAATTGTCTAACCATTAATTATCATACAGAATGACAAACATTTAAGAAAAAAATTTAATAAATCCTAAAATTCAATCCTACCTCTTTGGTCAATCTTAATTACTCCAGATGGCAAATTAGACTTAGTTAAAAAAAAAAATTCTCTCTTATTCCTAGTTTCCTGAGAGTATTACCATGAATGGGTGTTCAGTCAGTTCAGTTCAGTCTCTCAGTGGAGTCTGACTCTTTGTGATCCCGTGAACCGTACAACGCCAGGTCTCCTTGTCCATCACCAACTCCTGGAGTTTACTCAAACTCATGTCCACTGAGTCAGTGATGCCATCCAACCATCTCATCCTCTGTCATCCCCTTCTCCTCCTGCCCTCAATATTTCCCAGCATCAGGGTCTTTTCAAATGAGTCAGTTCTTCGCATCAGGTGGACAATGTATTGGAGTTTCAGTTTCAACATCAGTCCTTCCAGTTATTATTCAGGCCTGATTTCCTTTAGGATGGACTAGTTGGATCTCCTTGCAGTCCAAGGGACTCTCAAGAGTCTTCTCCAACATTGCAGTTCAGTTCAGTTCAGTCACTCAGTCGTGTCTGACTCTTTGCGACCCCATGAATCACAGCACATCAGGCCTCCCTGTGCATCACCAACTCCCAGAGTTCACTCAGACTCACATCCACTGAGCCAGTGATGCCATCCAGCCATCTCATCCTCTGTCGTCCCCTTCTCCTCCTGCCCCCAATCCCTCCCAGCATCAGAGTCTTTTCCAATGAGTCAACTNTTCACTCAGACTCACATCCACCGAGCCAGTGATGCCATCCAGCCATCTCATCCTCTGTCGTCCCCTTCTCCTCCTGCCCCCAATCCCTCCCAGCATCAGAGTCTTTTCCAATGAGTCAACTCTTTGCATGAGATGCACATCCGTACATGACTACTGGAAAAACCATAGCCTTGACTAGATGCACCTTTGTTGGCAAAGTAATGTCTCTGCTGTCCAGGAGTCTCCAAAGAAGGCATGGGTCGGTGGTGGCCTGCTGCAGGGTTGGGGGTACTGAGTGTAGCAGTACATGCATGGGATCTTTGAAGGAGGTCACCATTATCTCATTACCTCCACCATAGTTTGGTCCCAGGTAAATAGCAGGGAGGGAACATAGCTCCACCCACCAACAGAAAATTGGATTAAAGATTTACTAAATGGGTGTTGGATTTTGTCAAATGATATTTCTGCATCTATTGATAGGATCATGTGGTTTTAGTCTTTTTAGCCTCTTGCTGTGATGGATTGCACCTATTGCTTTTCAAGTGTTGAACCAAATTTGTATACCTGAGGATAGATCCCCACTTGGTCACAGTGTATAATTTTTCTACTTTGTTAGATGTGGCTTGCTAAGGATTTTTGCATCTATATTCATGAGAAATATGGATCTATATTTTTGTTTATGGTTTTGTTCGTTGTTTTTGTTTGGCTTTGGTATAAGAGTAATGTTTGCCTCGGAGAAAGTTAGAACATTTTCTCTGCTTTTATCTTCTGAAAAGACTGTAGAGAGTTGGTTTACTGTAATTTCTTCCTTAAATTAGGTGGAATTCACCATCTGAGCCTGGTACTTTCTATTTTGGAAGGTTATTAGATATTAATTCAGCTTTTTAAATAGAACTATTCAGATTGTCTATTTCTTCTGTAAGTTTTGACAGATTGTCTCCCTCAAGGAATTGGTGCATCTCATCTAGGTTATCAAGTTTTTGTGCATAAAGTTGGCTATTGTATTCATTTATTATCCGTTTAATGTCCATAGTTTCCATAATGATACCTCTCTTTTATTTCCTTTATTAGTAAATATTTTCCTCTCTCTTTTTTTAGCTAGTTAGCCTGGCTAGGGGCTTATTATTTTATTGATCATTTTAAGAACTTGTTTTGTGTTTGTTGATTTTCTCTATTCTCTCATTTGTAATTGATTGATTTCTGTTTTAATTCATAGTATTGTTTTCTTTCTTGGTATTTAATTTGCTCTTCTTTTTCTAGTTTCCCAAGGTGAAAACTTAAATTATTTATTTTCCAATATTTTCCCTCATTCTTTTTATTTCTTCCATTATTTCTCATGGACTCCTTTAAAATAATAATTGAGTTGATGGGGATAATGTAGATAGACAGAGGCAAAAACTATTTCAGTTTATGCATTTTAAAAATTTACATTCAAGTCAAGCTCTGCTTAACAGTGAAATATTCCTACATATATTTGATACCTCTTCTCCACTGAAAGCAAATTCAGATGAGAAAGCAGACCTAATAATAAGAATTAAAGACAAACACAGCACTGGAAAGAAATCATTAGAAGCAGTAGGGCTTATTAGTGAAATTCAAGATTGGAAAGCCAGTCTGGAAGAGCAGAACTAAATAGAAAAAAAAAAACAGTGATAGACTACTTCCTTGATAATATTCTAAACTTTGTCTTTCTACTCTTTGCAAAGAATACTGTGAAATCACACCTTTTCCTAACAGTGAGGACACATTTTAAAATACTTATAGATGTTCACACCTAGAATTTACACTTCAAAATGAAACCTACCCCCACTTCCATCTGATTATCACAATTTTAGAACAAAATGGTGTATTAGTAAAAAGAGAAGTGATTTATTTTAAAAGTCTCTAGTTAGTGTGCACACAAACAAGCACTTTTTAATATATATATAAATATATATATATAAACATATACATATATATATACATATATATGTGTGTGTGTGTGTGTTTCAAATATTCATTATATGTTCATGGCTCGCAAGAATGGGCTTCACTCCCTTTGTCTACTCCCTCTTTCAACATTCATCCCCAATGCCTTGTTTTCAAGCTTTTACCCTCAACAACCTAATGAATTTCTTTAGTCAAACACTACTGGTAAAATATAAAGTGTTAAATCCATCATAATTTTATATTATCTTTCTAACTATTCTTTTTTGAAACATTATTCCCATTTATAGTTTCTCCAGCTAGTTTTTTATGGGAAGGAGTCCTCCTGGCATAATACTCAGATCCTCCTCCTTCATTCTACTGTCAAGTAGCATTCTAATCAGTTTCCATAGTTTTCATATAACCCTTTTATTTTTTTTTTTTTTGAGGTAAGACAGTGAAGACTCACTATTCTATTTGTCTAACACTGCACAATATTGCAAATAGGTAGATAGCATTAACTTTGTTTGGACTTTGAGCTCAGCCACTATTATCTGTGGCTTCCAAGATGTAGCATCTTTAATGTGGCACTAACAAAGTCCATTACAATTATACATAGTGGATATTACAAAGTGTAATAACAATAACTGACTGCATTTGCAAATATGCCAGTAATAATTTCCTTAAAAGTAAGCAGATACTATGTCTTGATTGTGCTGTTATTTTTAGTACCCAAAATAAGTTAAATAATTAGCATAATGTCAAAGTAAACATATAAGCTAGGATTTTAAAACAAGCTTGACCCTAATGCTACACTCAGTCCTCACATACTGTACTTCCTCAGGTATAGTGCTTAAATTAGTCTGACTTCAGTGATGGTTATATGTTTATTCCATATACTGGATTATAAACTCCAGGACTGGTCACCTAATCTGGTCTCCTAGCAGGGTTTATTAACAACCTTTTTCCCTGGTCTAGTTGCCAAGTCAATAGTGGGTTATCACAAATAATGGCCTCTGACTGAGTAATAGTCCTACTGAAAGGATGTGGGCCAATTAAGAGAATTTCATACTTGCTAAGAGTTTCACCCTGCTGAGCGCAGAGCAGAATCAATCCTGGCTTTACATTGAATGTGGGACAGTGTAAAAATTACAAAACCTTTTAATGCTTATTGAAATCAAATAAGTTATATAAAACCTGTGGAGATTTTCTTACCTCTGAAGGGTAATGATTATCTTTCCATTCACCATCTAGACTGACACCTAGAAGCTAAAGAAATAACCAAAGAATGGCAATTTTCAAAAACTACCTTATTTTTAAAACCAAAAGACCTCACATACACCCCTTTTTTTCTTTCTCTTTAAGGGCTTTCTTTTTTTTCAGTTGTATAGCATTTCTTCAACTTATGTCTATGGTTTAAATAAAATGATCAACAAAATTGCATGTATTAATAAAAAACAATCTTTAGAATGCAAGGCTCCAAGGAATTTTAAACTCTTACCTATATGAATATCAAAAATACTTAAAAAGCTAAGAAAATAAAGAAAATGAGCTTTAGGGGGAAAAAAACTAGCTTAAATTATAAGAACCATAAAAAAATCAGGACAGCATTCATACTAACACTCAAACTCGTTTGGAACCTATAGTGCAGGATTTCTCACAAGCACATACTCATAATTTGAAGACATTTATGGAGTGTATCAGCAAATTATTTAATTGCTCTATCATTCTGTTTAGATATTTTCTCTTATACTAGGATAAAATATGTTTTCCTATAACTTCCCTCCACTGACCCATGTTAAACCAAAATCTATATCCCTTTCAAATGTGACCTCTTCAAATATTTGAATATCAGGATTATTCTCCCTTCAGTATATTTCTCTTGCACTGTGAGGGTGGCAGCATTATCAGTAGGTTTGGGTGTGTGCCCAAATAATGATACTCAGGAAAAAGTAACACTCATAAAGTGTTTTTACATAATGTTTTTACAATATACTTTTACCTAATGATGTTGAAAATGGTAAAATGACTTATAGTATTGGAAATCTTTAGGTAAAGGAAAAGAGATTTAATAAGGCAAACTTGGTTTAAAAATATTTAATAAATACAAGTCAAACTGGCAGTACCAAAAAAAAAAAAAANTGTTTTTACATAATGTTTTTACAATATACTTTTACCTAATGATGTTGAAAATGGTAAAATGACTTATAGTATTGGAAATCTTTAGGTAAAAGAAAAGAGATTTAATAAGGCAAACTTGGTTTAAAAATATTTAATAAATACAAGTCAAACTGGCAGTACCAAAAAAAAAAAAAAGCACAAATCTTCATGAAAGCATCTTCCTTAAAGCCAAGCTTCAGATTTTGTCTAGCCTTTCATCAATGCCTGTAATCATTCAGTCACTCTAGGATCAATAAAAGTGTATCAAAATTCAAAAAAATAAATAAATAAAAATCAGTAATCTTTAAATGGTATTTCTTAAAGACTTCAGGTACATATCTTTTAATGAAAAGTCTTGGCTGACTGTTTTTGAAATGATGAATTTACAAATATTATCATATGTTTATATAAGAGATCACTTCTGCCATCTGGTTTCAAGTTATGCAAATTATAGAAAAAAGTTTTTGAGAAATACACATAGGTTCAGTTGAGTTCATCTTGAAAATATAAATGTAAAATTTTAAATTCACAGAGTAGTATACTACAAAAGCAAAANTTTTTTTTTTTAAGAACCTTAACAATATATGTAAGAACTTTTTTCACATCCCAAAAATATTCTTTGAAAATACAGTTTTAAATAGCTACACAGTTTGTCTTCCACTGTAGTTTGGTTCTGAAAATACTTGTTAAAGATATGCCAAAGAAGAAAATGCATTAAAAAAGTAATTGAGAACATGTTAATTTGTGCTTTATTCAAGATAAACATTTCTGTAACAAAACATTTTCTTTATGTAGTTCTTGGTATAGTAACAACTAATTATAGTACTTAACTTTTGATTAGCCATTCACAGCTGGTTAAACAAGTGAAATTTTTAAAAAATGAACTTATTTTATTAAAAAAAAATCAGACTAGGGTCATCCCTAGCAGTCCAGTAGTTAAGACTCTACACTTCCATGGCAAGGGGCACAGGTTTGATCCCTGGTCAGGGAACTAAGATCTCTCATATCACATGGCAAGACCAAAAAGAAGAAAAAAAACAATGAATTTTGAAATAGTTCTTCTTTTTAAACTTGAAATAAGATTAAAATCTTTTTCACCTGAATTTCAGGTTCACCTACCGTTGATTAGGCTGTAATTTGGGGGTGTACTTGACTTTTCATGGGCCTCCTGGTTGCACAGGACCGGAAAGGCTGTGCAGACAGGGAAACAGAGCCAGATGGTCCCCGTGATGGATGCCAAGCCCCCAGCAGAGACGGCTGCTCCACCTGACTGCTCAGGGTCAACAGCAAACGTCGGCAGCCTTGCTCACCCTTTCCTGGAGAGAAGAGAAGCTCTTCCCCTCCTCTGGCATATTCTGAAAGGGCTTCACAGGCTCCCTTCAGCCTGGGGTAGCAGGTGTCGAGACAGTTAACTTCTAATGGGCGGTGAAGGAGGAGGTGGTGGCAGAGCTGAAGCCGAGTTTGGCAGCCCCTGTGGCTGTCTCATGAAATCTGCACTCTGACGTTCTCAAACTATATCGGAGGAATCTGGCTAAGTCATGTAACCTTGTGTCATTCTGGCATACTTGGCTTGTGGAGGGGAGTAGTGATGAAACCAAATGGAGCCGTCAGTCACCAGATCTTCATGGCACTTTTCAGTTTGAGTACCGAAGCCTGTAGTCACAGAGCCATCTCTAAAAATCACCCTGGATTTGACTACTATGACTTGTCCTGGACGCGAGGAAGCTGCTGGTGGGAGCAAAAGAATGTGCTGGAGAATCATGTATCCCCATTTATATATCTGTGCAGCTACTTAGCAGTAGTGTGGCTACAGGTACATGTTATAATCTCTCTGAGCCTCATCTGTAAAAACTGATGAGAAGAAGAATTGCTTTCAAGATAAGTGAGCATTGTATTTTGTAAGTGCATGACCCAGAGTAAGCTTTTGCTCAATATTGGTTCCCATGATGATGATAGATGTGTGCTTTGATGATTGATAGATTTGTTCCGAGTCATCCAACCACTGTGTAGGTTCTTGATTGATGATTGATCATTCAGTAGCCCAGCCTTGCTGAATACGGTCTCTTTGTGCACTGAGCTAAACTTGACTATGCAAAGCTTTGTAAAGAGATACCTCAAGATACAATGACTTCAGTTAAAAGGCTGGGGGCTTTTTCTTTCTCTATCTCAAAACAGTCCACATGGCCCTTCCTGGAGGACTGGCAGGGAGCCTCAACAGACAGATTCCTTCCGTCTTGTTTCTCTGCCATTCTGTGGGAGTCCCCCTCTTCATAGTCCAGGTGACTCAGCCTGATCTCTTTTCAGCCCTGAGAGGGACACTATGTAGATGTGGTACCGATCATTTTCCCTCACACCCTATTACCAAACTGTCACGCCACCACAGCTGGCTGTACGAGAGGCTGGAAAATGTCATCTTTAGCAAGCCAGACACCCTGTGGAAACTTCTGGTCCTGTAGAACGGGAGCTGGCCACCAATGGCCTGAGCATCAAATCAGCCAGCTACCAGTTATTGTAAGTAAAATTGTGTAGGCTTATGGGTACCAAAGGGGATGGTGGAGGGTACAGAGGAAAATGAGAAGTTTAGAATATACACTTATTGTTGTATGTAGAATAGGTAAACAGCAAGGTCCTACTGGATAGCACAGAGAATTATATTCAATATCCTATTGTAACCTGTAATTGAAAAGAGTTTGAAAAAGAATATGTATACATATATGTATGTATGTATNTGGAGAATAGAAAGTGGTAGTTTGGTAAGAGCAAATACCAGCCGTGTGTAACCAAGGCTTTTTAGCTCATTCAAAGAATTATAGGACTTTTAAACAACAAGAATTTTATTGTTTAAATAAACAATTTTATTTGTGTTTAATATTTGTATTTATTTATGTTTAAATAAACTTAATAAACATGAAGTCACTCAGTTGGTTGGGCATGGGGGGTGGTGCTTCCCAGGCAGCTCAGCAGTAAAGAATCTGCCAATGCAGGAGCCACAGGAGATGCAGGTCATCCATGGGTCAGGATGATCCCTTGGAGGAGGAAATGGCAACCCACTCCAATATTCTTACCTGAAAAATCCCACTGGGCAAAGGAGCCCTGGGGTCACAAGAGTTGCACATGCCATGGCTTTTCAGCTCATTCAATGAGTAACAGGAAGTATAAGTAATAAGAACTGACAAATGTGCCCTCAAATATGATAGAAAGAGCTGGGATTTCAAAGCAGATAGGGAGAGTGATAGCAGGATGTTTGGCAAATTTGGACGAAACAAAACCAAATTAAAGTAGCACAACAAACCCAAAATTAAAGTAGCATGTTTTGTGATCTTTTTCTTCTGTACTCTTATCTAGGCAGTTTTTTTGGACAAAATTTTAAGTAATTAAAATTGTTTTTCTCCCAAGTTTATTGAGGCATGATTGGCAAATGCAAATTGTATATATTTAAGGTATACAAGTTGATGTTTATATATCAGTTCAGTCGCTCAGTCATGTCTGACTCTTTGTGAGCCCATGGACTGCAGCATGCCAAGCTTCCCTGTCCATCATTAACTCCTGGAGCTTGCACAAACTCATATCTTTGCGTTGGTTTATATATGCATATATACTATGTATTAATCAATACATTCAAACTAATTAACACCCATTACCTAAGTTAGGGCTTTTCTGGTAGCTGAGCTGGTAAAGAATCTGCCTGCAATGCAGAAGACTCCAGTTTGATTCCTGGGTTGGGAAGATCCCCTGGAGAAGGGAATAGCTAGCCACTCCAGTATTCTGACCTGGAGAATTCCATGGGGTTGCAAAGATTCGGATACAACTTTCACTTTCACTTTTCACCTCACAGTTAACATTTTCTCTTTATTTTCTTTTGTGTCTTAGCGGATATCTAGAAAAACAATACAATAGTGTTAACCGTCATCACATTGCTGTACATTAGATTCTCAGACTGTATTCATCTTGCATAACTGAAATTTTGTACCCTTAATCTCTCCTCATCCTATAATCTGAGGAATCTCTCCCCAGGTCTGCTGCTTACTACCTATGGGAGCCTGGGATAGTATTTAAGATCTCTGGGTTTGGTTTCTTCAGTAGTGAAGCAGAGATCATAAAAACTATTCAGAGCATTGTTGTGAGTATTAAATAAAGTCGAACATTACAAACAACCAATTGCCTGGCACATAATCAACACCCAAGTAATAATTAGGTGCTGAGATTCTCACTATGGTACTTTGATAAAAGTAATGCCAAGCATATTGGTTGACTTGGCCAAGGCCATACTATCTAGTGAAATGAATATCAATTCTCTGTATAAAGAACAGAGACAGAACTTTTTATATGATTTAACATTCTTAGAGAACTTACATCCCAGGTGATGCTCACAGTGGCTCTAGGAGGAAGTGAAAGACAAATAATCCTCTCAGTCTTATGAGTAATGACTTGGCTGCTTAAAGAAGTCAAGTGACTTGCCTCTCAGCTCAACCAGAGACAGATGTAAAGCTTCAATTGCTGGAGGCCTAAACTTTCCTTTGTCAAACATTCTGCCCTGACATATAGACAGGTTGCTTCTCCACCTCAATGGTTGGGAGGACCTCAGAGAGCAACATAGTCATCTAAAATCAACAGTCAGAAAAGATTATGCAGCACTTGGTGCAACAAGAGGTGTTACTCTCTTTTCTTATTAAGAGAGTTTGTATTTTTTATAATATTTTGAATATAGAAGCATCTTTATGGAATTAAAACCCAAGGATGGCAATGTAAAAAGTATTTTGTCATAGGTTTATACCATGACTTTATGTTGACATGGAGATAAAAATTATGAAGTCTCATAACTAAAGTTACATTCAGAGATCTTTTACAATTTTCTATCCATTATATGAATCCTACTAAGGCATCCTTATCATGTGATCACCCAACCTCTCTGTAACATTAATAAGGAATGGAGAAATCATTATCTTAAACTAGCCTCATCAAACGGAGAAGGCGATGGCACCCCACTCCAGTACTCTTGCTTGGAAAATCCCATGGACAGGGGAGCCTGGTAGGCTGCAGTCCATGGGGTCACGAAGAGTCAGACACTATTGAGTGACTTTCCTTTCACTTTTCACTTTCTTGCATTGGAGAAGGAAATGGCAACCCACTCCCACTGGAGAATCCCAAGGACGGTGGAGCCTGGTTGGCTGCCCTCTATGGGGTCACACAGAGTCGGACACGACTGAAGTGACTTAGCAGCAGCAGCAGCATCAAAAGAAAAATTAAACAATTAGGAAAACTGTTATTTGCAGAAAACCTAGTGAACATTCATACTCGTAGGAAAAGGGGGGAAACATATACACATACAACTAATTAATGTGTGTAATTTTTCACTTACAAATTGAATATCATCAGGAACCAGGTAGGTGCAAGCTACCTGCTTTCAGATGCTACTTGGAAGAACAAAGAAGTGACAGGTTAATGGTTTGAGTACACAATTCCAGTAATGAATATTCAAGCTCATTAAAACTGGCACAAGTATTGACAGCACAAAAAACTATGCCAAGGTGTTATCAACTGAAAGTGCAAAGTGAGATCAGCTTTTAAATTATGTTTCAGAAACTCCATATGGCCAGTCAAAACAAAAAGAAAACAGTGTTACATCATATACTGGAGGTTTCTGGTATGGAAACAAGAAGCAGAGGAATTTCTGTGAAAGCCGACACAGTTCCTTAGGGTTTTAGGTCAAAGTACCAACTGGTTTCCTAAACCAAAGAACTATTAAAACAGTGGTTTATACCACGACTTTATGTTGACATGGAGAAAAAATTTATGAAGTCTCAGACCTAAAGTTATACTCAGAGATCTTTTACAATTTTCTATCAATTATATGAATCCTACTAAGGCATCCTTATCACATGATCACACAACCTCTCTGTAACAATAAGGAATGGAGAAATGACTACTTTTTACTTAAACTAGCCTCATCAAAAGATGGAAGACTATGCTTGTTACATGTAATATATTGCAGTTGAGCAGACATCCGTCCCCACAGGCTTTCAGTTTTGTTAACTCTGAAAGCTGCATGAAAAATCAAACCCCTTACTAACAAGATTGCCTTTTGCATCCAATGATGGTTCTGATAGCACCTCCAATTTCTTGTTTCTCTGACTTTTTTCAATCATATTGCAAGAATTTACACTCATATTTCTGGTTTAATCTCCTTGCCTTTATTCTTAAAGATAAAGGTATCTGTTTCCCTGATGGCTCAGTGATTTAAGAATCTAACTGAGATCTAATCCATAGGAGACACATGTTGGATCCTTGATCTTGGAAGATACCACATGCTGTGGAGCAAATAAGTCCACGTGCCATAACTATGACCCTGTGCTCTAGAGCCCAGGAACTGCAACTAATGACCCCACGTGCCATAATTTCTGAAGCCCATGCACTCTAGAGCCCAAGGTCTACAACAAAAGAGGCCCACATACCATAATTGGAGAGGAGTTCTTGGTCTCCACAACTAGAGAAAAGCTTGTACAGCTATGAAGACCCAGCACAGCCAAATTATAAATAAATATCTTTTTATTTTTTATTCTGACTGTTATATCATTCAGAATTAGCACAGTCCCAGAAAGCATGAAATCAGCATGCAGATCATTCCAGATCATGATTCCATCAGCATTCCAGATCATTCCAGATCAACATGCAATCCTCCCCTCTAGCACATCTCCAACAACAACTCTCCTTTTCTGCTTCATTTAGATTTATTCCATTCATTTTTCCACACTTTTGTTTTCACACTCATATTTGTACCCTTGGCTGAAGAATTACCATCAGTTCAGTTCAGTCACTCAGTCGTGTCCAACTCTTTCCAACCCCATGAATCACAGCAGGCCTCCCTGTTCATTACCATCTCTCGGAGTTCACTCAGACTCACATCCATCGAGTCTGTGATGCCATCCAGCCATCTCATCCTCAGTCGTCCCCTTCTTCTCCTGCCCCCAATCCCTCCCAGCATCAGAGTCTTTTCCAATGAGTCAACTCTTTGCATGAGGTGGCCAAAGTATTGGAGTTTCAGCTTTAGCATCATTCCTTCCAAAGAAATCCCAGGGCTGATCTCCTTCAGAATGGACTGGTTGGAGCTCCTTGCAGTCCAAGGGACTCTCAAGAGTCTTCTCCAACACCACAGTTCAAAAGCATCAATTCTT